>BBXU01002622.1:0-42283 GCA_001598975.1 Parachlorella kessleri
TTGGAGTTTGCGCCTCCGTTCCTGAGTCGCAGGCACTTTTTGTTTGCTGTGGTCGTTCCTTGGATGTCCGCAGGTTGTTTTGGTACACTCACTTGTAAGCGGTCACACAGCTGTGCTCTGGCACGGAGGAGGCACGAGGGCATGGTGGCATGGCATGCCAAATGTGTTTGTGGCGTATCTGGGAGGGCTTTCATCACTGAGAGCAGCACATGACGCTCCGGGGCTTACCTAGCCTGGGCTAGTCTTCTGTCACTTTACAGCATGTACCACCACACTGATCCTTTCACTGCCCCCTTGCGCCTGCAGGTTGGCCACACCATCACACCTTTTGGGTTTGACAAGGTCGCGTCCACCCGGCGGCAGAATGTGCAAGAGTTGGTTGCGGCAGTACAGTCGGCGGTGCGCGAGTATGGCAGCGAGGCGTACCGCCGGCGCCAGGCGGCGTGCATGGCCCTTGATGTGTCGTGGGACCGGCCAGCAGCTGAGTGGGAGGCCTTCCTGTGGGGCCTGGCAGCCCACGTGCATGCCTCCTCCGCTGCTGGAGGGGGGCCTGCCGGCCAGGAGTCCTAGGAACTCAGCGCAGCTGTATACGGGTGGGCCTCGCCAGCATGAGTAGTGCAGGGCATCATGTGGCAGGCGTCAAGCTAGATGGTGGCGAGGGCTGGGGGGAGGGATGACCTGGGTCCTGGCGTTTCCATGGTTGAAAGGCTGGTGGAGCTCTGTTGGTGCCGGAGGGTGTTCATAGCTGGGATGGAGGGCAAGAGACAAGGTAGCATTGTAGCATGGACCCGCTCTGACAAGAACATGCACGAAGCTCCGGGGGGCCATTGTGTCCGTTACTGCCACGACACTGCCATGCTATATGGACAGAACTGATTTTTCGCGAGTCGCATGACACATTGGGCCTCCTCATTTTGAGCCCGGCTTGACTGCTGTTGACTGGCGCTACTGCCAGGCGGCCTGCTTGTCACAGAATCTGGCATTTTCCATCGATGGCCACACCGGGAGGACTGTTTTCTTGCCATGGAGTTCTCCGCTTGTTGTCTCGACCTATTCTTTCCCCAGTCTCATTTCATTATGCCTTGCTTGTGCATTGTCGTTTGGTGTGGTGTGACTCTGGTTTAGTCCGCAACATCTGTAGCAAGGGTGATACCAACAAGTCTTTATAACAAATTCCCAAACTGGTTCGGCCGCAATACTCGTGTCAGTGGTCCCGCGGCTAAGCCTTGGGCAAGTCTTCAGGCAGGCCTGGAGAGCACACCCTAAATTGAAATAGAACTTGCAGGCTTGGATTCCAGCACATGGCACTACATGCCAACGCAGCATGAACAACTTGAGAGGGTCCCCTGCTCATGCCATGGCATGCTACCAGCGACAGAGTACCTGTCGACCAACTACAAACGGCACTGATAGAAGCCTGGTGTGGTCCTCTGGGATAATGTCAATCTGCATCCCTGACGATGATCCTTCCAACCCAGGAGGAAGACCCTTGCAGCCCCATTGCAAGCCCACAGCCGCTGCGCGGCGCCAGCGCCCGGCTGAGGCCTCAGGCTCGCATGCTGACGGCTTGGGCTTGTCATGGTTGTGATTACAAACCCGTTTGGTGGGCGGGCTCTCATAACCTCTGTCCCCCTTGCGTTCGATTGCAAATACATTTCCAACTTCTTTCCAAATAAAGACGGCCGAGCTTCGTTCGGCGTTCAGCCGAGCTTCAAAACACTTTCTCTTTGTATACAGCGGTTTGTACCACCAACGGTGATGGCACTCTTCAACTTCTTCTCAGGTGCGAGCTCGGTGGCCATGGACAGAGTGCAATCCCAGGCATTGTACCCGCGGCTTGGCGAAATCTGATGTGGCCCCACGAGCTGGACGTGTAACTGCTTCTGTGAAACCCCTTTTTAATACTAGGTGCAACACCTCGTGGGACCGTCAAAGCTAGGGTCTGCAAACAGAGGCTGCACCTTGTAACAGACCATCTTCTACGTTGCTAGGATTCCCGGTGAGTGTAAGCCGCCTGTTAGGCCCACAAGTAGGTTGTCAACTTGTCCCTCAGCTGCCTTCTTAACCTCTGGTTGCAGGACACCAGGCCGCACCACCAGCAACCGTGGACATGTCGCGCATCGCTATTGCCGACAACCTGGACGCCTTTGACCTGGACACCTTGCAAGACGTCCTCATGGGGCACGACGACCCGTCAACCCCCAGCAGCAAGCTGGTGGATGTTGACCGCATCGCAGTGGACCCAAAGTCCAAGCTTGAGAGTCAGGATCTGGGTGATATGGTGGAGGCTCTGATGGCTGCTGAAGAGCCTGCGGCCTCGGCTCCTGCCTCAACCTAGCCTCCTGAACCTTTCATGCCAGCAACCAGCCAGGTAAGCGCTCCAGCGTACACCTTGGGTGCACACAGTTAGGCCAGGGCTTGCACAAGCCTGAAATCGATAGGCAACACAGCGCTAGACCCGCCTTGTTCATTTTTTCTGTAACTTGCTTGCAGCATGCTCGCCATGCCCTCCAGAGCTAAAGCATCTGCGCATGGGTATGCTCCACTGGGCCGTTCTGGACTGCTGCTATCTTGGACAGAACATGCCAATTAAACTTTATCCTTGCTGTGCGTACAGGTCGAAAGCCCCTTCCCTGGCCTTGCCGAATGACCTTGCTGAACCGCCTCACTGCCAGCGGCACCTCTGGGTCAGAAACACACGCCTGTTGCAGCCGTGGTAAGATATTGTTGGCCCTAGTGAGGCAGCGCTCTCCCGTCCCGGCCGAACAGCAAGTCGTCGGGCAGGCAGGGCCTTTGGTTGCAAAAGCTGGTTGAACATATATCAAAGCATGTATACTACAGAATACCTTACCCTGCATTCCTTCAATCTTTTGTAAAGCTGGCTTTGTCGTATGTTTGGTTCCTGCCCTTGCTACGTCGCGGTACAAAAGAGTTGAATATCCTTTTGGATGATATTGCCTTTAGTTTGTTAAGTACCTGTCCAGTGATCAGTTATTCTAGCATGACGACAGCTCCCCTTGTCTTCTTTTCCCTTGTACACGTGATTGGCTGTGTTTGTATGCAAGCCATAAGGTGGTTTGCAGTATGAGTTCTGCTGGCTCCGAGGACGTTAAATGTGTGTAATGTAATGTAAGTATTGTTTTAAGAGTCCCTTCATTCCTTGCTTCACCTGGCTTTGTTTGCTTTGGCTCACTTTGCCTGGGTCTTGTGTACTTCGTGTCCCTCCTTCCAGTGCATCTCACATGTAAATCCATAATGAGGTACAGGCCTGTCAGCGAGCTCAATCCCGTTGCCGACTGGACGGGCGCAAATGCCATCTAGCAACCAGCAGTAAGGCTGGGCACGTTGTAGAGTATGACACCTTGTAGCAGAGTCACCAGAAGAAAGCTGCTAGGGCTGCAATACTGGATCTACTGCACTCCCAAGTAAACCTTAGGGCTGGGCTTGTCTACATAACACTTCTGAAAGCCCTAGGACCGTGGGCCAGCCCCACGGTTGATATTTCCTCGTTCATCATAGTTGCCCATCAAAAGCGGGTCTCATACCCGACGCCTAGGTCTTGCATGCAGCTAGAGCCCTCGCCAGAGCCGTTGCAATTGCAGGCTGGATATCCTGCACCGACAGCATTACACCGCCTTGCAGGATGCTCTTGCACGGTCCCAGGCAGCGCTGCCTTGCCAACACCGCCCCTGACAACACCTGTCTTGCAACCAGCCCCTTCTGTATGCAGGCATGCTGGAGGACGCAAACGACATTCCCAAGTCGCCCAGCCTGAGTTGTCTGCCACAGCAGAATGACTTCCTCACCCCTCTGCTCCTCTTTTCTGGTGCAGTCTGCACTCTGCCAGTCCGCTGCCAAGAATCAGGAAGGGGAGTACTGCTGCAAAGACACGCCCATGGCAGACTGGCGCTTGTGATCACTTGCATGCAGCCCACCTTGGCAGTGGCGGTGGCAACATAGGTGACATTGCCTCCACCTTGGATCTTTGCGGCACCCTCTGCGACAGCGAGTACACCAGAACACAGCCCACAGTGAGGCGTGCTGCTCCCAACCGAGCAGGCAGCAGCATCTCCGTGCATTTTGTACCGCATCCAAGCGCCTGCTGCTATTTTGGCCGTTCATCAGGGTGAAGAAATGCAGCAGGCACGATGCTGTTCACGGCAGGCCAGAATGCAGGGACTAGACCGAAGCCGTGCTAGAGTTGGGAACTTGTAAGGCCTCTGCAGCTTGTGTGGGGCTGTCGATGATGAGTCCCCAATGCAAATGGAAAGTCAGCTGGTACACGATATCCAAGAATTGTGGCCAACTTACGGGCAAGGGAGCTTGCAAGGGCGGTGGTCTTGCTCACAGCATCGGCGCTGGCTGCACCCTCAGCCACATCCTTGCCGCACTTGACCTTGGCCAGAGCGTCAGCATATGCCTGCAGCGGGATGACACTCCTGTCCACCGGCCTTGGCTTGACGCAAGATTCATACAGTATGCCGCAGGCAGCCCATGAGGACTAGCACAAAAAGGTATGTTGGCCGCTTGCAAGCGCGGGTTCTTCTTTGCTGCCTAAGATCAAGACTGTTGGAAAGTTGCAGTACAGCATCGTCCTTGGCATGCTGCCCTTGTTCAGACAAGCAATGAATACCATGTCTAAGGCGCACTTACGTTGGCGAGCGCAGTGGCAGTGGCAGTGGCTGATGCTTCGCCAGTGCTCGATGCTGTGCACCCCGCTGCAAGGCAACTGGGATTCATGTCACATGTGAGCCGTGGCCTGGCTTGTAGCTGCTCGCCTAGCTGGCATGAACTAGCCAGGCCAGTGGCGAGCGCCAGTTATAGAACGGGATGCAGGAGAAGATTTGCATGCGCTAGTGTGGTACGTGTATGCACACTTCAGCGGGTCTTGATGAGGGGCGCACACTCACATCCACCCGCAACGGTTCCCTGCACCTTGGCCATTGCTTCGGCCACGGCGGTTGCAATAGCCTGCAGCTCATGACAGATCGAGTCGATGTGGCAAGGACAGACTGTACCCCTGTAGCACAAAATGCAATTTGCGGAGGCCTCACAAAGCAACGAATCAAGAGGACACGGCATGCGCCCAGGGGGAGATACCTAGGGAGGTTCCTACTGCGCCATGCCCCGGACATCGCACCTCCGCTTTGGACTGGGCGACAGCATCACAGGGGGGACCCTTGCACTCAGCAAACGCACTGGCCACTGCAATACAGGGACACGGGGTCACACTTAGGGCGCTGCTGCAAATGTAGGTGGGCCTGTCTCAGGCCAGCTGGCGGCGTCGAGTGAGAGCAAGGACCATGCACACGCTGACTTCGTATCACACACAAGGAAGGCTGGCCATGACGAGTCAGCAGAATGTTGCTAGCCGTGCACTGGACCAGCTGTGCATTAGCGCCTGTTGCCAGGCCGCAGCCGTCCCGAGCCTTTACTGCCAAGCGATGCAGCATGCAGGGCAGCCATGCAACAGACCTGCGTTGGAGACAGCGCTCTGGCTCAGGGCATCTGCTGAGGCAGTGCCTTGGGAAACGCACTCATGCAGCTGGCGCGTGCCAGCTGCTACCCCCATCACCAGCAGGATCATGGAGAAGTAGAAAGCTGAGGAGCCCGCCATGGCTGATAGATGGGAGTATCTATACCTGTGGAGGTACCTGCAGGCTCATGCCCCAGCTTGACTTCGAGTACTTCACATGCATGCCATTTGTTGGCTGTGCCTAGGTGCAGAGTGGTGGCCATGGTAGGCAAGCCTACTACATGGAGCCCAAAGGCAAGCAGCCATTGTGTAGCAATGAGTGGCAGCGGGAGGCACGCATAGGAGCTAAAAAACACAGGGTTCAAGATTGCCGCCAACCTTACACAAAGAGGGACTTGGAGGGGCTGGTGCTCCTGCAGACGCTCTAGAGCAGGCTGAACAAGGGTGCTTTAAGCCTCCAAGGCTTTGTGGAGCTGTATGGAGCTGCTGGCAATTGCAACGGGCTTCTTAAACGTGCCGACAAATCCACGCGTCGAATCGGGAGGCAGCCAGTCCAAGGAGCTGAAAAACCCATCCCTCATCCTCAGATCACCACACAACCCTTCATTGCAGACCCTCTAGCAACGCAAGTGTCCTGCCACCATGCTGTCCAAGGTCTTCTGCGTTGCGGTGCTGCTCCTTGTGGCCGGCAATGCCCAGGGGAGGGAGCTCAGCCATGCTCGTGCTCTGCTGGTGAGTGGCCACCCTCTCAAGCGCTATATGGTGTATTGTAAAGGCCAACCATGAGACCGGTAGCATGCAGCCCCTGAGCTTCGGCCGAGATGAGATAGTAGGTAGCAACCCCTTTGAGTGGTAGCCAAGTAGATGTGAACGAAGGGGGCTGCCACAGTGCTGCATGCGTATGCATGGTGCCATGCCAAGCCACGCAGAGGCACCACAAACCAGGAGTCAATTGAAAAGTTACACTGGTGGGGCTGCCCCTGTGGCGCAGGACTGCACCTCGGTCGGTTCGTCCACAGCAAGCGTAACCGACTCCTCGGGTATGGCAAAGGTGGGTCAGGGAACAAACAACCACCCCCGCCTGTCCTGAGAAGCTGAGCGCATGGGACAGTTGAGAGCACTGAGCACTACATTACTGACCTCCAGGGGGAGCAAACCCTTGCGACGCGCCTAGCATGCGGCCGCAGCAGCAGGCACAGCATGAAAGGCGCGCTGGGTCACACCGCTCCTGCCAGCTTTGTAAGGTGTTGCCTGCGTGCCGCGGTCTGCTGTTGCTGGCGCCCACCGGTGAAGCCATGGTGCCTGTTGCAGGCCATGCAAGACGCCTTTGCGCAGTGTGCTGCCCTGCCTGCGGGACAGAGCTGTGACGCAATTGCAGAGGCCAGCGCCAAAGCGGTGAGCCAACTAGAGCTGCTTCAAGGCCTCCTCTGAATCATTTCG
Source organism: Parachlorella kessleri (assembly GCA_001598975.1). Classification (NCBI taxonomy): domain Eukaryota; kingdom Viridiplantae; phylum Chlorophyta; class Trebouxiophyceae; order Chlorellales; family Chlorellaceae; genus Parachlorella; species Parachlorella kessleri. The sequence goes on from BBXU01002622.1 coordinate 6,917, forward strand.
CTTCTAGCAGCTCTTCCTGCTGCCATGTCTCGCTACCCCTGCAGCCTTTGCTGGCACGGCACGACTATCAACGGGGGATTGCAGCAGCAGGACCCAGCGCATGCCCACGCCCTGCCCTTCTGCAGGTGGCACAAGCAGTCGTCGAGGCTGTGACCAAGGTGTCAGGATCAGTCAGTGGCGGTGGTGAGTTGCAGAATCTGCTGCTCATCTGCCGTCACGTTGCTGTGCAGCCCCTTGGTGGCCAATGTGCATTTTGCATATGTTTGCGAACACTTCACGATTGGAATAGCCACAGCCGTGGGCCTCTTTAGGCTTGTCCATATTGCGCACAGCCAGCTGGGCACCGGAAGCGAAACAGTGGAAGCTCTGCCACTTCTCTGACTGGCTTGAATGCTTCCCGCTGCTCCTGCAGCCGGCTGCACCGGCTCCTCTAAGGGCTCCGCGCTGGCTCAGGGTACTGCCACCGCAGTAGCACAGGTACGACATATGGTACTGCAGAAGCCGCCGCCATGCCATCTATCCAACACAATGTTCTTGCTGAGTCAGGGAGGCGGCATGAAGTGCCATGTTGGCCGACATCATACAGCACAGACTGCCAGGTGTCTGCTGGACACGCAACCCAGCCATGCCATGGACTGGGCCATAACCAGAGGATTGTCTACCATAACGTGCGACTGCTATGGTGTGCTGCCCATGCTGTCGCCCTCACTGCCGGTGTTGCTCATTGGTCTGTGCAGCTCCCCAAGCCCAGAGGCTTGCATTCCCGTGCCATGATAGTTGCCGGGCTCTGCTGGTGCTCCCCTTGGAACCCGACGCTGCCTCCCTTATGTGCAGGCCTTCACCACCGCTGCCGCCCAGGCTGGGTGCAACCCAACCACTAACGCTGTGGCCAAGCAGGCAAATGATGCCACTGACACAGCCGTGGCTAAAGCCCTGTCGTCCTCAGGTACGCAGCCACAGCCAGGTTGCAGCAGGCCAGAGGCGCTGCAGGTCAGCAGTTGAGCCTGCTCGGACCCCGCATGGCGTCATCTGGATTCCTCCAACTTCGTGGCTACAGTTGTATCTCTTCTCTCTCCCGACCCTCACACAGCTGCACGGCCTGTGCTGACTTGCTTCATCCGCTTGCTTGCAGCGTGCGAGGCTGTCCTGAACGGCAACACCGGCGGCCAGGCCACCTGCCTCCAGGAGAACATTGCCAAGGTAGGCACAAGCACGCCTGGCTGCTGGCTCGTCAGGGTGTAGCCTTAATGCCTCCCTAATGCCTCAGAAACAGTCTTGCAGCCTAAGTGGTCCCCAGAGCTGGGATGGGGGCTGTTGCGTTGTTGTCCAGCAGCGTGCCTGAAGCGCTGGTCATCCCCTGCCGCTTGAGGTCAGGCTGCGCATCCACGCGGCGCGGTGAGGCTCTCTCAAGGGCCCAGTGGGGCCCCAGTGGGTGCCGTGTGATGCTCCCAGGGCACACTAAGGATATGGCACATAACATCTGCCTTGATCTCCCATGCCCGTGCAGGACGTCCAGACTGCCGTTGCCACGGCAATGTCCACGGCCCTGGCAAAGTGCTAAGCGGCACGGCTGCCTTGCTGCACACCCAAGCAGCAAGTTGAAGCAGCTTGCACCACTGGCTACCTAGGCTAAGGAGACAGGCGGAGGGAAGCGAGCGGGCTGTGTCAGGAGAGAATGCGAGTGCCAAGGCTGAATGGATTCCTGAGCAGGGCGGCGGAGGGACAAGTGTCACCCAAACAAAATTTCATCCTAGAGCGCAACTAATAGCCTCTTTGGTCTCTGCCCAATGATTGGGACAGGTGCGGAGATTTGCGAGTCATGCAAGCTGCCACTTACACGTACTACGTTGTGTGACTGTAGTCGTGAGGCAGGTTGTTGTGTCAGTCCTGCTCATGTAAAATTCGTGGCGAGGACGGTAGATGTATGTTACATAAAATTCGGTGGCATCAATCCCAAGTGAGCCTTACCCCAGCCTCAATATCACGCCTATGGCATTGCTTTCGAGGCGGCTGCATATGCATGCTGGGGCTCCTGCTATGCTGGAGCTAAGCCAAATGTAGCCCATGGGCCTTGGCCAGCCGCATATTATTTGTCTCACAAGACAGGCCCCTGCCTCCTGCTCAGTCGCCATGCGCCAAGGCACAACAACTGGTGTTGGCAAGCCCCAGCCACAAAGTGTCATGGGCACACAAGCCCTGTGCAAAGCTGTTGGGCCAAAGGAGAGGAGGCAATGTTTGAGCGGTCCACACAGTACTGGCGGGTACCTTCAGCAGAAGCGGAACGGCAGCCATCCCAGACGAGGACATATGCTTGCCGCAGGGCAAGGTAGTGCCACTAGCTGCCATGGTGGTTGCCACGGTGGCCCATGTGGTTCATTGCGGTATGGACCTGCTGGGCCAGCTGTTGCATAGACAACAGCCATTTGGGTGGCGCAAGCTAGCCAGCCGCCCCCAGGCCAGGCAACCCAAGGGAAGCTTCCCCTTAAACATGAACCACCCAAGACAAACATTTGCCAGACCTTAGCAAACCGACGGGCGCTCTTTCCACACTGCTCAGCCAGGGGATCTTCTGTGCACGGGGGACGGCCGTATGTATATGCTGAGCCCACCGATGAGTTTGTGGCATAGCATCCAGCCCTGTCAGTTACGTCCAGTCCAGTCCAGCCCAGCTCTACTCCCAGTTTCGCACTACCCGCCACCCATACTAATAGTACTCTCCTGATTATCATTCAAAGCCTTCATGTGAACGGGTGACACCTAGGCCCTCGTGGCTGTCCACTAGAAGGGAGCCCACTAGTGAGATTGACTTGCATATAGGAGATTTATCCCTCATGGCTTGTGGCCCTTCCAGAGTAGCGGCGCCTTCATGAAGGCCCCTTCCTGATAAGTGGGGCCACTTAGCAATTGGTGGCTGATGAGAACTGTGCAGTCTCGATGATGGTGACTGTTAAGAGTTTGCAGGCTCACCAATTGTTCAACAGACCTCCGGCCAGGCCATTCTGTACAACAGTGTGTGGAAGAGCTTGCTAGCACCTGTGCTGGCACAGTAGTAGGATTAATGGCGTTTGGAGGTTTGCCTGGCCCATGGGTTATGTCATGCACAGCATGACTAGCACCTGAGCGTAGCTGGCTTCCAGGAGTATACAACCGTTCCTGACACCAACGGGTACTGTAATTATTACGGTTTAATCAGCATGAAGCCGATGGTTGTCTGCATGGGCCTGGCGCTCGTGTTGTTGATCACCCCAAGGGTGGCCCATGCACAGGGTTGCAGCTCGATAGGGTCCTCCATAGCTTACGCGCCAGGTGGGTCAGCAGCTGTGTAAACCTCAGCTTGCTTCTAGGCCTGTCCAAGGGTGTCACCAGTGGGTTGCGAACGTGCAAAGGGCTTTTACGCGGCAGGTACCCTCCCTAGCTAGTCCATGGCCCGTGGAGAGGCAAATTAGATCTGGGGGCTTTAGAACTGGGGTTTTGCGCATGCGTGGTGGTGTGCTGTGGCAGGCAGTCTTCTGCACTGTGGGTGTGGCGTTTCTGCTGCAGGTTGTGCGGATGGCTCACAGAAATCGTGCCCGCTATTGCAGGCAGCAGCCCGCTGGACCAGACAATGAAGGATGCCTTCAATAGGTGCCAGCAGGTGTCGCAGTATGACTCCTGCGACTCCATTGCAGAGCAATTGGCAAAGGCACGTCGGCAGGACCCCTAAAACCTCTTCCTGGCACAATGTAGGGTGGCGCCTAGCTGCGCATGCAATGCCAATGAGGCACATTATCCGAGGCATGCTGCTTACTGTGCTCACTGCCACTCCTTGGTTACGCACCGGTGCAAACTACCAGGCAGGTACCTGCTTGCAATTTCATGCTGAACCCCCGTGCCTTCAGGTCAGGTACCCACTGTGCCGACCGTCTGACGCTTGTCTTCCCACCTGGATTGCAGACAGTAGCAGACAACGTGGCGACGGCTGCGACCCAAGTGGTGGGGACAGTATCCGGCGGACGTGAGTGCTGCGCATGGTGCCCAGGGTTCTCTATGTTGCAAGCGGCCCTTCGTGCGGGTAGATTGTGGCAGACTCAGGGAGCATGCCAGCTGTTATACCCTGCTGCATATTGAGGAAAGGTTAGGAGTATATTCGCCTGCGCTAAGAAGCCTGCCAAGTCCTCTTCCAGTATAGATGCCTCTGCCACCTGGGAACGCCCTGCTTGAGCAAGCGGGCTGCCACCAGGTTGCGTCCGTGGGTCCTGTTCGTCCATTGTGCAAGACCCACGGCAGAGAGCCAACTGCTCCACCTTCCACTGGCAGCTGTGTAGGCGCCCAGGAAGACACTGGCACTGCCTTTCACTGCTGCCTGCAGCATCATGCTTTGCGGAGGCCAAAGGCAAGGCTGAGTCGAGCGTGGGCCAGGCTTACGCAAGCGCCCTGAACCAGGGCGGCTGCAAGAGCGGCACATCTGTGTCGACTGCCACCACCAAGGCCGCCACCGATGCTGTGGTCCGCGCTGTCTCAGGTAGGAGGCGCACATGCGCATGTGTCTGCCACCCACCAACCTGGTGTTGCGCTGCAGGAGTCTGCAATTAGGACTGCCATGCACTCTCTTGCTTCAGCTGCCAGCGGGCCCTCTGCAACCGGCTCAGCAAGCTACATTTCATGGAAGCGGGCTACAGCAAAGCTCACTGCCTGGTGCCCTGGCTTTCCATGCTTTTGCTTTTTGGTCGTGGTCGTGGACCTTAAACACGATTGGTTATGGACTGTGTGGTGCTGGGAGCGAGTTGAGTTTACTCCTCCTGTGTGCACTGGGGCTCCCTAATCCCAATCCCCATGTGCACTGGTTGGACGGGTTTTGGGAGTTTCCCGTCTGACACCCATGCACCCCAGCCCCAGATCGAACCCCGGCCGATATACTAGCTGGGCGGCTTGGAGTTAAGGCGCCCAAGTTGAGGATTCAAGCCTCCATATCCATGAAAGCGAGGGCTAGCGAGCCATGTGATGAAGGGGTGGCGGCCAGCTAGCAGCGCTCGAGTGGTGCATGCCATTAAACCGGTCACTGTCAGTGTGTCAATCCTAGCTGTGATTTCAAGACCCAAGGTCGTTCCATTGTGGTGGGAATCCAGTGGTTCAGCCTGCAGCAAACGGTAGTGACTGCCTGCCTAGTAGCAGCCTGGTTGAGATTCATTTCTAGGTGTGACAAGATTGTGACTGACCCGCAAGGGTGGTGGAAAGCTGTAAGACTAGACTAAGACTAGACTTCCATGCTTTTGCTGCAGACTGTACTGCAGTCCTGAACCAGGGCACGGGTGGCACAGCAACCTGCCAACAGTCAAACATAGCCTCGGTGAGCCCAACCTGTTTCTGTTGAATAGCTGAATCATGTCGCCACATCCCCGCTGCAGACCCAGTGCAGCCTCTACCCAGAATGCCATGTGCAGCACGTCGCAGTATATGATGAATACCTTGCGCGAAAGCGCTCACTGGACCCAAGTGACATAGTGCTGTGCTGCATCACAACAATGGTCCTTGCATGCTGCGTGCAGCAAATACTAGACGATGTGAAGAGGTCACTTGCAGTGGCCCTGGCTGCGTGCTGAGAGAATAAGCTGAAGGCGTGCTGGAGACCAAGATGCCGCCAGCCGGGGCTGTTGCACACCCCAAACCCACCCAGTGTCGGTGTCCCACACTAGGATGTACATGTTGTTCTGGAACAAGCAAATCCACGAGGCTGTCGCAAAGCTGGAAGGTCCCTGTGTCAGATGATGCAATCTCCACAGCGTGGTGGCAGATAAGGTTTTTTCGTGTGGGGTAACAATGTTCCTAGCGATAGCCAAGGCATCACGAAGCAGCTCACACTTTGGTGAATCATTTGGCAACACTCCATCCGTTTGAGCGAAAAAACAGCGACCCACAGGAACCCTTCCATTCTTTTAGTACCTCGGGTCTTCACGGCTCTGCCCAATGTTCCCTGTAATAAGGGCATCACCCAGGTGGGCACCTCACCCTGCCTGCCCAAAGCAGCTACAACCGGCCCACCCCACAGCAGCCGCCAGCATCAGAGCGCAGTTTCCTTTACTAGGTGGGAGCTTGCCTGGGCACTGAGGCAGCATAGTCAGCTTCCTGAGGGGCCCGGAGGCCCACTAGACGAGGCTAGTGTGCGGGTCACCTGGGCCGAGGTGAGCCCCACCCAAGGCCGCCGACACCGTCAGCGTCTGGAAGGCTGCCTGTATGCGAGGCTCTAGATTGGCAACGTGAGGCTCGAAGCTGCTGGCACAGTGCAACAGGGCTTACGTGCTCGCAAAACTCCCAAGCTCCAGGCTGCAAGTTAAGCAGCCAGTGGGCCTCCGCCTCGATGTGAGCTGTGGGATGCTGCTGGAGTGCCAGGCAGACAGGGAAGTTCATACCCCACCCACGCAGGCATAGTCAAAGGCGACCTGTCCAGCGGAGCTGTAGCATGTTGCACTACCCAGGGCAATCTTGAATAGCGCCTGTACGATATGCTGCTGCTGACTGCATGCCCACTCACTGCTGCACATCGAAATTCCAGACTGCGGCAACTACAGACCCCTGGCGAAGGGGGGGAGCGGTGGTGGTGGTGGTGTGATGGTTACATGTAACCTTTCGAAGATAGCACGGCGCAGAGCTCGTCCGTTATGGTATTCCAAAGGTGGCTGTGAAGACGGATTCACTGATAGGAGCTGGATAGGAGGGACAATGCCAAACTGCGGTGCATGCTGTGGCCCCCCGACTCCCGGGCTTTGAGTACCCTCGATACCCAGCTGCACCTTAGCATTCTAGCGTGGCATCGTATCCCAAATCCTACCAACTGCCGGAGCAAGCCCTCAGTTGGCCGCGCTGCAGGGTGGTGCCGGCGCGATGGGTGCCTACTTCTCGAAATGCGAGCCTGCAGCGCCCGCACCGGCTGCAGTAAATCCATTCTTGACGCCTACAGCGGCTGCAGCAGCGGCTGCGGCTGCTGAAAAGGTGGGGGTGCTGGGGCATGTCAATGCAGTCTGCTCATCCGACAACTGTTTTTACCCAGTTCACATGGGTCTTTCAGACCTTACTCGGCTAGGTCCTGTTACTGACATGGGAGGCTTTGCTTGGGTGCTGCAGAAGGTTGCTACAGATTACACGGCGCTGCCCCAACCCGTGCGATATGAGGAGCTGCAGCGGGAGGTCATGAGTGAGTTTGTTCGTTTTTCAGCACGCAGCTTGACAGCTGCGTCGTGAGACCAGTGCATCAATTAGTAACCATACAGAAACAGGAGCTGAGACACTTATGAGTGATTGTCCTGAGTCGCTCAGCCGGCTCACAAATGGGTTCTGGATCGCTACAACCTTGAGTACAAGGTATTAGGCTTGGCAATTTTGTGGTTTGGTTCCCGAGAATCATTGGACCCAGGCCAATGGCGTGGACCTGTCTGTGTTGTTGCAGTGTCCCTCAAGCCCGACCTGTTCGAGGGCCTGCGCTTTGACATCACTAAGCCCCTCAACCAGAACTTTGCTCTGAGCCACAGGTGGGGTTTTACCCTCCATTACGTGGCAGCCGGCCATGCTGCAGTCTCCTTAGGGTGTTGAGGGGTTAGGACGCTGTCGTTGAACACCTAGCAGGGTCCGGTCCGAACTCCTAACCAACCTCGCCCCCTTGGCGTTGTTGTGGTGCTCAGGACGATCTGTGGTAAAGCAAGTTGTCGCCTTGTCCAACGATGTCGGCATGCGGGATGAAGGCGTGCATCTGGCTCCTCTGGGCGCGAGCACTTCGCCAGTTGGCCGAGGCTGAGTATAACCCTCGCCGCTGGCGCAGCTGTGTAAGCGCCGCCGCTCATTGCCTGGCATGCTGTCCTGCTGCAGCGTGTTTATGGGCAACCAGGACGTGCCGACTGCCGGTGCCCAAGTGGTGAAGATGGCGATAGGCACCTATGAGTTTGGTGCCAACCTGGTGACCAACAAGGGCAACCTCCTGCTGGGCCGCATCAACAGCGACGGCCGGCTCACGGGGCGAATCAAGTGAGGAGGCAAAGCCTACGCGCAGCGGAAGAGCAATGGCTTGGGGGTGGCGTGGTGCTGGCAAGCGTGGGACACCGGGGCTGCAGGCTTAGAGGAGTCTGGTGGCAAGCAGACGCTGCAAGATCAGTGCTGGCTTTGGTTTGTCGGCCTTGAGTGGTGGTGCCTGCCGCTTGGTGAGCTGACAATGAGGTGGTTGGGGTGGGAGTCTGGGAAGCAGTGTTGACAGACGCCCGGTCACAGACTGCAAGGCGCCACCTTGGCGTGTAGCAATAGAGTTGCCCACTCCCAAGACGGCTGAAGCGTGGTTGGCTTGGACCTACGCACCGCAATGGTGTACCCCTGTAACTTGACTCCTGCGAAGATTGATTAACTGCTGCTGTGGCGGCCAAGCAAGGTCATGCGCCAGACTGCCTAAATTGGCTGCCTGGGTTGTGGCGCATGCAGGTACGACCTGACTGACTGGGCGGCGGCCAAGGCTCAGTTCCAGATGGCCCAGGAGAAGGGCATGAGCCAGGCCATGTTTGATTGCGACCTCAAGGGCAAGGACTGGAACGGGCAGCTCAAGTACGGCACCAGCAACTTCTACGGTGGGTGGGGCGGACTGCTGTGTCCATGGTCTGTGCCAGCGGAACGTTGAGCTGGCGGTCTGTGTGGGCCTTGCCGCTTGGACCCAAATGGGTGTGTGGGGGCGTGTGGGTGGGTGGGGGGGGGGGTAGGGGGGGGGCAGTTGCGTGTTGCGAGGGCTGCTGCTGAGGATGACATCCAGGCAGGCTGACCAGTTCCGACAATCTAGCAGCGGTGGTGTATCTCCTCGCTCAAGCAGTCTACTTATTGGCTAGGGTATGGGATTATGCAAGGCGTCCTCACAACTAGTAGCTTTTGACCTTGGTGGTGCGGCTGCTGACGCACTTGCCGGCGACCTACCCTCACTTTGCAGGCGCCAACTACTTCCAAAGCATCACGCCCCAGATTGCCGTGGGCGGCGAGGTGTTCTACCTAGCCGAGCAGCGGAGATCAGGTCAGACCTGGCAGTCTCAGCGCACATCATCCCTGGTTGCTCGCCCGGCCAGTTGGGTCTACCATGAGCAGCCAATCAGCCATGCTTTGGCACGGCTCACACCTGCTGGTATCAGCTGTGCCTATACCTTGCTTGAGCGCACGGTCCTGTGTGAGTGCGCCTCGCGTAGCTAGCTTGTGTCTCATGAGCTCGGCCGCTTTCCTGACGCCATGCCTGGCCCATGCCCTGCCACCCGCCTGCAGGCTTTGGGCTGGCGGCGCGGCGCCAGGCAGACAAGAGTGTGGCCACGCTGCAGATTGCCAACACCGGGCTCATATCGCTGTCTTACGTACAGAAAGTTAGCGAGAAGGTGGGCCCGGGTCAGAGAGTGGGGTTGCCCGGCAGCTGTCACACCACCTGCCTGTCGGCATGGCCTTGGTGAAGTGACGGTTTCCCATGACAGCGGCCAGCGGCAGTAGTTGTCGAGATGGTGTCCTCCTGCGCATGCCCCCGTCGCCGGTGTCACGAGCTTTGTTTGCTGCACCTTGCTTCCCTTGGGGGCAAGACGGCAGGTTCACTGCGTGCAAGAGCCAGGCAGGCGGAACCTCGCCAGCAATTATTGCATAGGCATGATATTGCTCACCGACAAGCTTCTGCTGCGCAGCCTTTGCTTGCTGTTGTCTGCTGCCTTGATTAGGGTGGAAGTGCTTACCGTACCGCCGCCTGCTCCCCAGCGGTAGGGTTCGTGCCTGGGACACACAGTACTGGTCTAGAAGCCTGCTGCTCTCGCTGTCAAAAGCCGTTGCGTGATGCTGTAGGTGTCACTGGCGAGCGACTTCATGTACAATGTGAACTCCCGGGAGGCCACTGCCACGTTTGGCTACGACTACATCCTGCGGCAGTGCCGCCTGCGGGGGCGCATCGACTCAGGTGGGGTTGGGGAGGCGCTGTGGGCGGAAGGAGAGGGAGAGAAAGACCAAGAAAAGTCGAGCAAGCAGGATGCCGGGCAGGGTGCAGCCCATGGGTAGGGCATGGTTTGATGGCGTTCCTTGCCTTAAATTACTGGATGGAATTGGCCCCTTGTGCCCAATGCTACTGCTCATGCCGGATGCTCCTGTGAAGCACGCTGATCTTGCTCAAGGTGACTCGGCCAACGAGGTGCCCATACCAACACCCTTGTGGCCCAGTGTGTGCACCGGTGATGACTGGGTATGCTGTGTGCAATGTGCTGTGCTGCGCAGACGGCAAGATTGCTGCCTTCCTTGAGGAGCGCGTCAACGTTGGCGTCAACTTCATCCTCTCTGCGGAAATCGACCACACCAAGAATGACTACAAGTTTGGCTTTGGTGAGTTGCTTCTTTGCGTTGCACGTGTGTGTTGCCACAGCCGGAAGAGGTGCTTCGAGTCATTCAAGCGGATGGCAGACTCTTTATCAGATGTATCATATCTTAGCTGCTGTTTGTGTAGCAGAACAATTAGATGCTGGGCAAGGTGGAGGCCCGGTGCATCGCATTCGTATGAAGGCTGTGAGAAGATTGGGTGTGTGGTTGCAGGTATGGCCATTGGCGAATAAACTCCACCCCTCGCTGAACCTCTTGAGAAAGACCTGATGAGCTGTGGTCAGGCAGCGCCATGCCTCAGATTTGAGGTCTGCTGAAGCTTGTCTGGCCGGTTTTCCTTCCTTGGCCACCCATATGGGTAAATATGTTGACAGTCTTTCACGCGGCGCAGCCCTTAGAATCCTGTTCAAGGCTCGTGTGCGGCTTGTTGTGCGGCACCCGCCAGTGTGCCATGAGAAGCAGGCATGGCTGCAAGAGTGAAAAGATGCTGCTTTCGTGTTCTGTCCGGCATAATAGTACGTGGGCACTGCCCACAACGTCCTGTGCTGCATTGCAGCCCGTCTGTAACTTGTTACTTACAGTCAGGCCGTGGTTTCGGCAGGTCGTGCCTGAAGGAACTGCCTAGAGGAAAGCACATCAGGTCCCTGCCGACTGCCAGAGAAGGCAAATGAAAGGGGTGCAAGCCAGAACAATGTGGCGTTGTAGCAACATGAGAGCTGAAAGTACACAAACAGCATTTTATACAAGACTGTATGATGGCTGAAGCTACCTAGCACCTGCAGCCTGCCTGCACACCTGCACACCCTGCGCGCATGGCCTCGTTTAAGCGGCCAGGCAAGTCAGCCAAAGCTTGCCTTTCCAGCCAACCCTAAGCGCACAATGCCGAACAAATCGGCGAAGCCCCTAATCCTCCTTCCACCGCAACCCAAGCCTCACCACCTCTGCTAAACCAACTTGAAAGCCTGTGCATAGGCAGCTCCCAGGCCACTCTAGGCCTGCCTGCCAGCCGAGCCGCCACACGCTGCGTCAGTGCAAGCGCAAGCACCTTTGCAAGGCAGCTGGGCCATCACCAAGCTGCTGCTTCACAACATCTCTTGGCTCTTCCGCACGATGCGGGCCACCCTCTTCTTGAACCCGTCCTTGTCTTCCCGCCACTGCTTGGCTGCGTCAATGTTGGCTGGCGACTCGTCGTTGGGCGAGGACAGCATGCTAATGATGGACAGCACAATGCTCTCCACCTGCAGCCAAGTAAAGTAATACACCCAACTTGCAGTCCGCATTGTATATCAAATAACGAGCTGCCCAGCAAATATAGAGCTGCTCTTGTAGATGCCCAGCGATAGCAATCACCAGTAGCCTAGGAGACCGCACAAGACCACCAAGCACATGAGCAGGCATCATCCGTGGCGGCAAGTAACATACCATACTGAGTGGGCGTGTGCCTGCACCGCCTGCTGTGTCTTTCAGCACACCAAGCAAGACTTCAACACCTAGCCACATACACACTGCACATTGCATGCCAGCGAATGGCACCTCAGGCTCCAGGAGCAGGCCAACTTACGCTGTGCACCGGGCTCCAGCGCTCGTTAGCCTGCTCATAACCGTACTGGTCATCGCCTGGCGGGTGCAAGATGGAGATGCAGACCCGCCCGTCCGGGAACACTGCAGCAGGAACACAAAACACAAAATCCCAGTCAGGAATGCCATCATGGGCAGCATACAGCACAAGCACGCACAGCACCACGCGACCACCATGGAAACTCAGTGCCTCTTTGCACCCCAGAAGCTGGTATCACAGCAGGCAAAGTCAGGTCCTAAGTGGGACACCACGACGAGTGGCAGCAAGCACCCTCTCTCTAGTCCAACGATATGCCACCTGTAACTTCATCCATACCGTTAGGGTGCCACATCTCTGACGTGAAGCGGCAGTCCGGTGGCGACTGTGGGTAATCCTTTGGAAATTTCAGAATCGCATTAAAGAAGCCGCCCTCATACAGCGTGTCTGGTGGTCCAAGAATGGTCACGGCCCACTCGAACAGGTTACTGCAGGCCGACCAAGACATAGACACTCCAGACAAGGGTTTGCAACAGCAACAAATGGAACCCATCCAGAGCAGCAGCAGACAAGGCAAGCAACCTTCCAACACCTGCCAAGCAGCAAGTATGCTGTCACTCAAGCTCGCCAAGCCGCAGGGGCCCAAAACACCTACCTATCGTCCAGCAGTCCAGCGCTAAAGCCTTCTACTGGGTTCTTAGTTAGGTCTGCAAAGCATAAGCATAGGCAGTGACCTCCTCACCCCCAAACATCATCACGCACAGAGTCGGACCTCGGCAGGATGCAGGTTCTCGATCAGTCTGGAAACTCAACGGTATATCCTTGTCCAAAGCAGAGCTTTGTGGATGGGCCACAAGCCTGCCATGCCCCACGCCCAGCAGAAACTTCTATGCAAAAGTGAGCAGCAGTTCCGCACCTTTGAGCTGCTTTCTGAGTAAGAGAGAAGCCTGGTCGGTCATTGCTGCTCCGCAACTCAAAACGAAAGAACCTTTCTGTACAGGTGTCGAGAAAGTTAACCAGCAAGTAGCTAAACGTTTGATCGCTTGAGCAGCTCAGGTAACAGCCAGGAGAGCTCTGTTGCAAACGAAAGTCTGTTTCCGTCATGGCGCTCCAAAAATCTGGCGGGTTGGCTGCTAAGCTGTGCACAATGGAGAGAACTAAATTTCTGTTTAGATACGTTAAGAAAGAGGTGCTGCTCAATCAAAGTCAACCATTTGGGCTGCATAGAATCTGCACTGATCACATGTGTCCAATTTCCCAGTGGGCTTGCTGTGCCCTCCCTGCCAGGATCAGCGACACAAGGGTAGTCATCCTAGGCAGTTTGTAGTGGTAGCATCCTCAGGTCAGCATGCCCAGGGCCCCAGTGACGAGAGAGCCGTGTGACTGCCTGGACTGTGTAGACCGACCTTACCAGCCGCCAGCCTCTGTGCAGACAGCTATAGCTCGACAAGAGCCACCTCCCAAGTCACTGCTGGTATACCTGCACGGGGCAGTGTCAGCCGAGCAGGGCCTGCAACTAGGGAGCCTTGACTTCCCGCACGTTGCAGCCTTAGTTAGGGATGGGTGCAGTGGGCTCTTGGCTTTCAGGCACCACAGCGCAGCTGGCAGCAATACACACCCTGGCAACATATGCATTGAAGCAGCAGTGAGGGACCTACTTGGCATGGAAGTAGCAGGCCCTTCACCTTCAGAGACATTGAGACAGAGGTACGACAGCAGCGCCCTGTCAAGACGAATGAGGCAGGCAAGAATTTGTATCTGAAGAATCTGAACTCGAGTTGTTAGAAACTAGGGGTGAATTGGAGTGACAGAGTTGGGTTGTTAAGTGTGGTAGGCCATCAGAACACAGACGAGTTATTAGCAGGGGTGGCAGGCATTGCGGACAGAGAGTGAGCGGCGAACTGTAGCGGCAGTCTCCTCGCGGCAAAGTACTCATGGAGACGTCAACCAACAGCCAATTGGTGGTGGCGAGTCGTGAGCATGATATGCTATGCAGTACCACCTGCATGTTGCAGGTCCAAGGGGCTGCAGGCAGCGGCTCTTACCAACTCGCCAGTTTTGAAGGGGCTCTGTACCTCTTGTGGGGTAGAGCCTTGTGAGGGTGTAGGCAGCCCTGCGGACCAGCATGAGCCGGAGCCGGGTCAGCTGCAGTGGCCAGAGCCACACAAGCTGGCGCAGCGCATTGCACGGCGCCTAGGTGGGTTGCGCGCTGCAAGCAACAGGTGTTAGTGGGCTTCCAGTCAAATTTTGTAGCGCAGCGCTCGGCGTTGCACTGGCCTTACCGCCTTGCCAGTAAACGGGCGCATGCTGGCGGCAGGGCACCTGGAGGGAAGGCCGCAATGCAGTCAGTTGCACAGTAGGTTGCTGCGCAAATTGTATGCCCTGACCTGCAATGGATGGCCTGACAGGACAGCACAGTGGCAGGTCTGCCTAGCAGTTGCCACTCAGAGGCACAACCCTGCCTCCTTGCCTTTAAACTCATGCAAGCTGTTCTAGAATCACGGAAGTTCACCAACAGGCCAGGCCCAGCCAAGACCCAGTGGATACACAGGCAAGTCAGTAGGTGTCTGCTTTCCGTCATGCAGGAGTGCCTTTCTTCCACCTCACGTCACCTCCTGATGCCCTGCCAAAAGGCCTAGCAGCGCTGGATGCGCCCATGCCAGGAAATGGGAGCACACTAGATCTCAGCGAGCCTCTTGTAGCCACCACCAGTGCCCAGGCGGCAGAGCATAGCCTTGAGACTGCCTGTGGAGCTGCTGGTGCTCCTCTAGCCAGTGCAAGCGCCGAGGATACGGATGAGGGCGACATGTTGATGCTCCTGCTGGACTGTTCCCCGCCCCCAGCAGCGGTGCAGGTCAGCCAGGATCACTACCACCAGCAGCAGCAGCAGCAGCAGCAGCAAGTGCTGCAATCCAAAGGCCGACTGGCAGAAGCCTCAGCACCCACAGCAGCAGACTTGGAGGGCAGCGCACCCCAGCTGGCTGTAGCTGAGCCGGCTGGGCTTAGCTTCAACACCCTAGAGTGGCTAGACTCCCTGCTGAGGGCCCTCAACCAGGTGGGGGGCTTTCGAGACACGGTGCTGCTGTCCGTTGTGCTGGGGCTGCAGCCGGCGGCCGCGGCGTCAGTCATGGCCAGGCTGCAGCAGCAGGAGGGACGGCTGCTGGGGCAGCAGGGAGGCCAGCAGGCAGCGCAGGGGCAGCAGGGCGGGGGCCCTAGGTGGCCCATCCGGCGGCCGCTGCAGAGCTACCAGTTCCGTGGCACTGAGCAGGTGGCTATTAGGCACGACCTGGCAGCTCTGGTGGTGCACCGCCTTGCGGGGGTCATCAGGTAGGTCCGCCATGCGCTGCTTGCGCAAGTTCTCCCCTGTTGTAGTCTTGCTTTTCTCCTACGACTGCAAGCACAACAGCCGTGGGACGACAGCCGCGGGGCCATGGTCAGCAGATAGTAGGACAGCTTGCGCCTTAGGGCCCCTAGCAGTGGCAGTCTGGGCTCTGCTTTGCAGATCGATCCCCCTGTCTTGATTACACTCTGGTGTCTGTGCCTGCTGCAGGAAGGATGCTGTCCAGAAGCTGGATGTGGAGGAGGTGCTAGAGCGCGGTGGAGGCGGCTGCATCCTGGCACAGCGGCTGCTGCCAGAGGTGGCCTACAAGCTAGGCAGGGCCCCCAAGTATGGGGCATAGCAAACCCAGCTGCACCAGCCAACCCCTGGTTGTACCACTTGAGTGTATGTCTCCGAGTGGGTGTTTTGCTTTGCTCCCCTGGGCCGCCTGGCTTGCTCTTTGGCCTGCACGTGATGCTTGCAAACTGTATGCCGTGCGAGGAGTGGTGCTCTGCCAAAATTTGGCAGACCTCCGCCATTGCTAAAGGCTTACATCGTATGCTTTCATAAGGTTTGTGTCTTGCTCGTCAACTACAAGCCAGTGGGTGGTACCAAGCGCTAAGGCCTTGTGCAGTACCATTGTGCGACACCTCAGGCGCCTCCACAGAAACATGCTTAAATTGGCTTTCGGCTATGGGGCACTATGCTGTACAAGTAGCATACCTTGCGTTTAGCCCTACTGGTGGTCCAAACTACACTGCGTCCCACGTCAGCAGCAGGTTCTTACAGCAAGTAGCGAGCTCACCAACATACGAGTTGTCCCCCTTCTGCTTCATTCCTTCACACGGAAGAGCTCTACGAGCTGCTGAAACTGCTGCAGAATCAAACAACCCCCGCCGCTTCCCAGCCCTGGAGCTGCCAGCCTGTCTGCCGCCAGCCGCAGCATGTCCCCGACCTGTGGTTCATCCACCTCAATGCCAAGCGTCGTGGCAACCTGCACCCATGCACACGGACATTTGAGCCATGCCTACCGATTAGACGAGCCCCGCCACTGTTCAGGACCCTGAGGAATGGAGGCAAGAAGCCCACTCAGATGCAGGCATTGAGCAGCCAGAGGGATGTCTTGATGTTGTTGCTGCATGCAAAAGTTGTGTCATGCCTACAAAGGATAGCTGCTGCCCATTCGATTTTGCCACTGGCACGCTCGCCTTCGTGAACAGATGTACCCTCCCACGCCTGCAAGAGCGAATGCAGCCAGCTGCACGTGCCAGCTCTGCCCCGGGGTCGAGTCCTCAAGGCCACAACACACACCTTGAGAAGGGCCGCAGCTGTAACTCTGCCGCCGCCTTGCGCCGCCAGCAGCGCAAAGGAGCTGTGCACCTCCTCGGGAGTCGGGTCAAAGGCCGGCAGCTTCTTGGGACGCTTCCGAGCCTCGCCCTTCTTGGTCTTGCCCTTCTCGTCGTTGGCTGGGGCGGCATCAGCAGCGGCTTCCTGCGGCTTATGGTTGGTTGACCCACCAAGGGCGCGGCTAGTCCCGGCTGGAGGCAGTGCTGTGCTGCCCTGCTCTGCCTGCTGTGCCTGCTGCTGGCGCTTGCGCCACCTCGCCCGACTGGCAAAGCCCATGGGCGCCAGCGCTGCTGCCACTGCCGCTGCTGTAGCCCGATCCTCCTTGAAGCCTGGCCTAGCCTGCAAAGGAGGGGCTGAGCCTGCCTCCCTGCTGCTGGAAGCCCCATCCAAGGAGAGTATGGCCGCTGCTGAGGCGGCTGGGGCGGTGGCTGTTGCTGCAGGGGCTGCGGCAGTTGAGGTCCCAGCTGGGGTGCCAGCATGCCCTCTAGCCTCCTCACCATGCTGCTGCTCTGGTACAGGGGGATGACCGGCGGGCTGCTCTTGCTGCTGCTGCTGCTGCTCGATCCGCTGCTCGTTCTGCTGCTCCTGTGATATAGAACCCCCCTGAAACTCAGCAAGCGACAGTGCCAGTGCCTGCTGAAGCTCCCAGTCCTCATCATCACCGACCAACCCATCCTCCCCAGAAGCAGCACCTGGCCCTCTATCATAACCTGGCTGCACGGCGGCAGTGGCAACTCGCTTGCTTCTGTGGGATGGTTCAGATGCCCGGCGCCGCTGCCGCTGCTGCTGCTGAGGTTGCCGCACTTGCCTGGTGCTGCCTCCAGCTGTGGCATCCAGCTCTGCCCCAGAGTCTGCACCCTCAGCCTCTGAGGGCCCCGCAGACCCAGAGGTGGTCTCTTGAACTCCAGAGGAGTTACCACTGTCTGGCTCATACTCATCGCTAGCTTTGCCAGTGTCTTGCTGGCTGCTGGAGTGGCGACGCGACCTGCCCTCCCTGCCGCTGTCCTCCTCACTGCCGGAGGTTGCCTTGTCATCGTCACCCTCACTTTCCTCAACGTCGCTGCTGCCGCTGCTGCCAGCCTCGCTGCCGTGCTGACGCGCAAGCCTGCTTGCCGCCCTGGCAGCCGCTGCACGAGCAGACCGTGGCCTTAGGCTGGCGGGCTGCTCTGTGTGCCTGGGCTGCTTCCGCTTTTTCTGTAAACCGTCAGCCGCAGTCTCCACGGCATGGGAGAGCTCTGCTGCCAGCTGCGGTACCTGCACGAAGGCCGCAAAGCATGAATGCTTGCATGACAGCTAGCACCAGGACCCAGTGCTTCGTTCGCTAGTGCAGAACCTGGCTACAATAACAGCCTTGCCTGCAGCTGTTGAAGCACGGCTATGTTCTTGGCAATCCTCTCGGCACGCTGCCGCTCATACTCTGTCAGGTCGTCCGCCATGGAAAGTGGTGTCGCATAAAGCCTGCTAGCTCGATTGCTTCCCCTCACAGCCCCAGCGCGCCTCAGCGCGAGGTGACTAAGGGTGCGTCTAATATTTGGTGGCAGGTAGTGCGAACAGGGAGTAGAGCTGGGCTGGACTGGACTGGGCGTAACTGACAGGGCTGGATGCAGAATGAGTCTGAGCCTTGCCTGAGTTCTGAGCCAGTAGTTCTCTCCCAAAAATAATGGTGGAAGGGCGGTGATAGTAGCAGGTCATCTGGACTGGCGAGGCTGGTTGCAGTCGTGCTCTGGGCTTGCCTGAAATCTGGTGCAGTAGGTCTCTTCCCAAGGCCAGCGGAGCAGAAGGTGACAAAGGTATGTGTCTGCAGGGGCTGCTTGATGAATACTGGATGAACCAATAGCAGCCTCAGGCCATCCTCACTGAGGATGAGTCAGGATCTGGCTGAAGCCAAGATGAGAGTGACAGCAATGGCAGTTAAACCCTGCCGAGCCCTCCATCGTGCTAAGACTGAGCATTATCACACAGTTCGAGGCCAGTCCTACGCATGTCAGTCATCATGTGTCTGACCATACACCCCGCTGCGAAAGGACTGGCTCAGGCCTCACTCCGGTGCCGGGTCCTGCCTCAAGAGCTTCAGAGTGCCTGTCACAACTCCACAGCTACATGCGTCACCATTCGATAGGAGTCAGTTGCACTACAGGCCCTCCCAGCCCTGCACAACCGGTTGATTGCGCACCACACGCAGCCCCCTGGCAAGTCCTACAATACATGCACATCGGTCCTCCCCTCCAAGGAGTGTCAAATCGTACGTTAACAATGTTGGGACGTCCTGCCGGCATCTTTATCAGCCGGAAGCATTGCAAAGGCTTAGCTTATGCGCACGCTAGGGTCTAGTATACATTAGTGCATGCCCCAATGCCGTCAATGAAACCACATCCTGTCTGTCAACGCAATCCATACTTCCATAGAGTGGCCAAACCAACCAAAATGCAGCAGGCCCAACCGCAACGAGTTTCATCCCCAAGCAAGTCTTTCTGAGGCACATACTGACACACCCCCTGCAGTCTGAGCACCCCACAGCCCCGGGGTGTGCGTCTCTCACTCCCTCAACACCCAAACGCACAGAAGGCACAGCGTCGCATCCTGCACACATACCCCTGACAATGAAGAAGCTACTAAACAAGACCTAGAAGAAGACGAACATTTGAAGACCGAGAACAGCGATGTGACTGCGAGCTCCAATAGGAGAGTGGTAAACAACAAGGGAAGGACTGCAACACTGGAGAATGTCTTTCACTGCCACCAAGTGAGCGCCTGCGCTTTGCGGCCACACCCTAACTGTGTGCGACCTTGGTCAAGATGGCTTTCAAGTAGGCCCTCATCAGGCCCTGCAAACATGGAACCACATGTCGAGCGGTCAGTGCACCTTCCCAATCTCGGGACAGTTGATTCACGCAGCCTGGCCCACAGTAGCTCACCACCGCAAGCTTAACCAATGCCTCTTGAATCCACGGAAGGCTGCCCTTGAGCCGGCTGCGAGACCTATGACAAGTGGCAATTGGGAAGCTGTACTGCCCTGCTGCAGCTGCACATTAACCTGGTCTCCCAGTTTGCAACCGCCAAGCAGACACTTGGGGTGGAAAGCCCTCTGGTCAGACAGAAGGTGCTACACCCCTAGATCCCACCTGGACTGTCTGCCACGGCATGTCTTGGAGCAGCTGCAGGTACTGCAGCAGCGTGTTGAACTCCTGCTCCAGCCGCGGGGGGGCCAGCTCATTCAGCCACGGCAAGTAGCTCTCGTTGAACGCCCTGCAAACACGGGGCAACACAAAATAAAGTCGACAATGGTGTTGCAAAGGCGATGTCTGTTGGGTGTTTAACCAGCCAGCAAAGTCAACCGCAGGTCAACCTGCCGACACTGGCAAGTTGATTCACCGCCTCCCAAGGCGGACCCCCACTGTAACACACCCACCAGTCCTTAAAGCAGGTGCACAGCTAGACAACGCGCTCATGCACGCAGCCACCTCATTGAAGACGAATGGAACGAAGGTGGCAACCCGGTCTTAAACACATACCTGCGGTCAGCCCCCTCCAGCAGGCCATACACCAGCTTGAAGATGGCGCCATGCTTGCCGGCCAGGTTGCCCACAACGGCCGTCCCGCCCGCCCTTGCAGCCGCAGATCCAGTGGGAGCGCCACTGTTGGAGGTGTCGCTGGCGCTGCTGCCGGCCGCGTCACTGGGCTGCGTAGCGCAGCCAGCGCTGCCCGCCTGCTGTGCTGCGCCTGCTGCCAGCTCTGCTTCGAAGCGCCGGCGCTGCTCAACAAGCCAGGCGCCACGATCTGCCTGCTCTGGCAGGTCGGGCGTGTCGTACTCGTCCCGCTCTCTCTGCATTACACAGCAACAAAGGCGGTGACGTAGGTTCGGGAACACAGACTACAGCAGGGTTGGATATGACAGGCATAACACGCACATACAGCGCCCCAGTGCAAGGACACTACCTCTGATGCAAGGACTCCAACCTTTACATAGCACACTTACTGAAGAATAACTACTTCCATGAGGCTTCTTACATGACAGCACATGGTGCCAAGTGGGAGCATCAATATGTCCAGTAGGCAAGCACGCGCAGAGCACCCAGGACACTGCAGGCCGCCCCCATATCCATCAAATTCAGCAGAAGCCACCCTTGGCAATTTCCTTCGAACCGCGGCGTACCTTCTGTGGCAGCAGCAACCGAGCATTGCCAGACGGCTCACGGTCCCGGTGGGGCAGCGCGGCAGTGGCACCGGCCAGCACAGCCAGGGCTCCGGCGGCGCGGCGGTCGGACATGGGTCCCACCGCAGCCCGCCGTAGGTAGTTGCCGTCGACCATGGTATCGTCCTCATCTGCACCCAGCAAGCGCGCGGGTCTCTGTTAAGAACTCAGTAAATTATATACGTCATAACTCTAGGGTCAGCCCTGCCAGGTTCAACAACAAAATAGGACCATATGCATGGAACGGCACACAGCCCAACATTGTCAACAGGGATCCAGCTTGCTAGGGGCCAGTATGTGCTCGCCTGGCAACATACCTGACTCGCGCACGCCAATCTTCACAGTGGAGCGGGCGCCCCACGACATCAGGCCGCGCATCTCCATCCACTGCCCCAGCGGCATCGGGCCGTCCCCTGCGTGGCATGCCGAAACGTGTCAATGTATGCAGCACCCTATCCAGGCAGCAGCCTTTAAAACAGCAGCACCTAGCTGGCCCAGCAACCAACGAGGAGCCAAATCACTCTTACTCCTGCTGTTACAAAGCCGCACCACCGTCCACCTGCGCTGCCTCTAAGCCCTGACCCCTTGCACAACATGCACAACTTGTCCACGCCAATTCCACCATGCAGCGATGCAGCGCAACCGTTCCAGCCAACCTGTCCCTGCAACCCCAGCCGCTGCCCGCTGGGCACACGCATCCCCGCCCCGCTACCAACCCCACCTCTCAGACCTGCTACCCACCTGGCGGGCACTCCTTGACCGCTCCCGGCTCAATGCGCAGGCTGAGCCGCCACTTCTTGGCCTTGGAGCCGCAGTGCCGCTCGAAGCGGGTGAAGCTGAACAGGGGGCGGTCATAGCCAGCCGCCACCCTGGCCTCGCAGGCGGGGCAGTAACAGCCCACCACTTGCTGGTCCAGGTGCACCAGGCCACGCACGTCATTGCACAGCACGGGGATCTGCAGAGGAAGCAAGAGGGTGGGGGTCATGCCAGCCTCCTGACTGCAAATGCCTGCATATGTGTCCCTAACCCCAACCTGACTTTACCTTGCCATATCTGCCCCTGCCACAATTTGCAACCTGGCTGCCTACCACACAGGAAGTGGTACGGGGCAGGGCCCCGTGCAGCACAGGCTATTGACAAGGAGCCAGTCTCAACCCAGCTGTGCACCCGCTTCCTCCCATGCTCTGCCGCTAGGCACTTCCTACCCTCCTACTCACCTTCATCCCAGCCACCCCAGAGCCTGGCTGCGGCGCAGGCGCCCGCCTCTCATCGTCTGTCTCACCATCCCCGCTCTGCTCGCTGCCTCCGGCAGAAAGCTCGCTGCGAGGGGAACCGCCCCGCTGGCCAGGGGCGGGCGGGGGCAGCTGTGGCGGCAGCGGCGGCAACGCTGGCGACAGCGCCGCCTGCAGCTGGGAGTGCAAGTGGGCGGCCGACAATGCCTGCGCGGCCTGGGCCGCCATCAGGAAAGGGTTCTGGTCCAGCACGGAAGCCGGCTGGTAGGCAGAAAAGGCTGTGAGAGGGTTGGTGCCTGGCTGGTGTAGGGATGGTGGGCCCATGTAGCCGGTCGCTCCGTGGGTATTATTCATGTAGCGCTCCAACAGGGCCATGCCACCGTCACGGGAGCCGGCGCTAGGTTACTACCGGACCCAAGATGCACGAGTCCTTCCCCTGTGACTGTCTCTGCGAGCGGACGCCGCGATCGCTGACGGACAACTGCGCTGCAGCCGGTTAGAGAGGTCCTTTCGTAATCCTGCACAGGCTAGCGTGTCGCCGAGGGGCTGCGCGGTGCGGCTCTGGCGTCTTAGCCGGGGTTTGCGTCCAGCCCTAACCAGCACTAACAAGTCGACTGTGCGCCGCTGAGATGATGCTGGGTGAAGAGATCCTTGGCGCTCAAGGAACCGGAGCTGACGGAGGAAGGTGCCTGAGAAACTGGTGTTTTTCGGGGACCCCGCGTCGAAAATCTGAACATCTCATCTGGGGATCAGGCGGGACGGCCGGTACCAGCAGATGATCAAGGCTGACGGGCTCTGTTACGCACATCACGACAGATCAAAGGGTAAGAAGCACGAGGGGTGCACGAGGGAGACGTCCCTGGGTAGTGGGGAAGGGTATGGACCCGTAGGGATGGGTGTTTTGGTCCTGACGCGCTTACCTCTTCGTGAGCTGGTTCAGCCTCTTCTCTGATATCATCTGACCACGCATGCCCTGGCCCTCTCTGCTTCCTCCGAAGGGCAGGAAGTTCCACCTGGGCGGCGTAGCACTGGGTAGTACACAGACTGGCAGCAACACATACTTTGTGGACCTAAATAAGTGAAGTGTGCCTACAAGCTAAACACATATATTGTACTGCTGGGCATATGAGACTGGCTCTGCAAGGCCAGCAATGCCACAGGCACCAGTAGAGTTCCGCCATCAGGGATGATGGGGTGGAGTTCAGTACAAAGACTGCCAGGTCTGACCATGCAGAAGTGGAGCAAACTGGCCGGTAAGCTGTGACATGAAGAGTAGATTGCCCAAGGTCAGGACCTCCCCCTCCTTATCATTGTAGCGCGGCTGAGCTGCCAAGAGCT
The DNA here is from genome assembly GCA_001598975.1 of Parachlorella kessleri. Classification (NCBI taxonomy): domain Eukaryota; kingdom Viridiplantae; phylum Chlorophyta; class Trebouxiophyceae; order Chlorellales; family Chlorellaceae; genus Parachlorella; species Parachlorella kessleri. Next base: position 30,229 of record BBXU01002622.1, read on the forward strand.
GATATAGGAAGGGTGCACCGGGTACCCGGGTGTACTTTATTGCTACCAGCTCTGACACCATACCCTTCTAGGATCTGCCTGGATTAGGTGCTCCCATAGCCAATACAGGAACATGTCATCAAGAGTATTTCTGCATCCAGCCCTGTCAGTACAGTTTCTCTCTCACTCTCCGTTTGCACTACCTGCCACCCTAAGTAATGGCCAATCGCGGCCACACCATCAGCTTCCTCGACTTCGACCAGTCCATCGGTTTTGCATTCACATGGATCAGTCCATTGTAATTAGAGGCCCTTCATTCAACACAAAAATGTTAAGCATATTAGGCGGCAAATGTCAATGAGCCATCCTAGCACGAGAGCAGTCGTATGCGCAGGGCTGTGGTGGGGTGCTCAACATCGAATAATCACTGATCCCCTGCCACAACCTACTCTAGCCACTGCTATGAGATGTGATCCAACGAGTCAGATGCTAAAACGCTGGCAGGCCCGTCAGATCCAGCTCATAAACACTGTCAACGATGGGGAGCCCGGACACCGCGCAAAATGTGACAATAGGGCAGCAGAGGTCCGCCACTTCGGACAGCTGCCTACCCTCACAGTAGCCAAGCCTGCACCTGCGCCTGCTTCGATCGCTAACGCCCGCCCGCCCGCCCGCCCTACAAACTACCTACCACACCCACGCAAAACTAGCACTTGCTGCCTGCCTGCCTGCCTGCCCTTATTAGTCCCTGAGGAGCCCCAGCCACTGTTGAGCTCACTTCCTGCCAGCAGCCCGCTTTGCTTTCAGTTTCCGCCGCCCCTCAGACTGCGATGTGGACCCCCCAGCGCCCATGGTCATGCCCCCGCCGCCGAACGGGTTCACACTCCCAGCCATGGCCGGCTGAGGCTGCGGCTGCCCGCCGAAAGCAAAGCCATTGCTAGCAGCGGGAGGAGCCCCAAACGGCCCGGGCTGAGGGGCACCTGCAACATGGGAAAGCAATCAAACTTAATGATAGTCGCAGTGCTGAGGCGACTTTGAACCCTGCCACCACCTCACTCTACGCAAAGCGCCCAGTCATATGCGGCAACATTGCGACTGGAAGGAGCACAAAGATAAATCGGTGAAGCTGCGCCAAGGTAGGTACGCACCGAAGGCAGGGGCCTGCTGCTGTTGCTGCGGAGCACCAAAGGCAAACACAGGCTGCTGCTCAGGCTGCTGCTGCTGCGAGGGGAAGCCAAAGCCTTGGGGCTGCTGCTGGGCAGGCTGGTGGCTCGTCGGAAAACTGCTGCCAAAGGCCGGCTGGGCAGAGGGGGCACCGCCGAAGCCAAAGGCCGGGGCACTGCTGGCAGGGCCACCAAAGGCAGGCGCGCTGCTGCCAAAGCCGCCAAACGCAGGGGCCGCAGCGGCGGGAGCGCCAAACGCAGGGGCAGTGCTGCCAAAGCTACCAAACGCGGGGGTGCTGGCGGCAGGGGCACCGAAGACGGGAGCAGCGGCTGCAGGGGCCCCAAATGCCGGAGCGGTGGAGCCACCCCCGATGCCACCAAATGTTGGAGCGGAGGCCACGCCATTCATACCGTCAGCAGTAGTGGGGGGCGCCGAGGGTGCCGGCGCCGCTGCTGCTGCACCAAACATGAAGGCAGCCGGCGCAGCCTCGGTGGCCGCTGCGGCGGGCGCGGCGCCAAATGTGAAGGGCGCAGCCGCGGCTGCACTGCTGGCGGCGGCGCCGAATTGGAAGCCGCCGGCGGCAGGGGCGGGGGCAGAGGCTGCGGGGGCTGGTTGTGCCGGGGCAGCGAGCGCTGCAGGGGCTGCGCTGCTGCTGACCGGCTGGAGCGGGGCGGCCCCGAAGGCAAACCCAGGGGTGCTGGCAGGGGCGCTGGAGCCAAAGCCACTGAAGCCGGCTGGAGCAGGGGCACCGGAAGCTGCAGCCTGCGGCATGCACACGAGGGGGAGGCCAACGAGGGTTAGGGTAGGTGAGGAATGACGCAACGCGAGCTACATGTTTGCGAGGGGCGGATGGGGCTCCAAGGCAGGCGCCCTGGGCACAAGCAACAGACAGTGCAGATAGAGCTACAACGGATTCCCAAGAGTCAACTCTAGAGTTGATACGCGCACCATGCTGCGCAACTCTGCCTGCCAAGGCATCCTGACAAAGGCTCTCCATGACATCGTCTTCACTAGTGGCATGCTATTGAGTCCAACTGCAATGGCCTTGTGCACCCAAGCATCATGCCAACGGTTGTGTGCAAGACATCGCCTCCTGGGCAAGATGGACAGCCCTGACTACCACCCACCGCTGCTGAGCTGGCGCCGAAGTTAAAGGTAGGAGCGGAAGCGGAGGGAGCGCCAAATGCAGGCACACTAGACGCCCCGCCGGCACCTGGACATGTCACACAGCCACATTTCAGCCACCGGAGCAACTGTGGCCGTGACGAAAGGCTGTATCTACACTTGCAAAGGACCTGTGCACGACTGGGGAGGCCTTAAGACGAGGGGGGCAACGAAGCCCCACAGGCTGAGCTTTGTAGGGGTGAAATTCCCACAGGGAATAGAATGGGGCGGTACCCCCCCACAGGCTGGGCTGTGTATGGGTGAAACACCCCGGAGACCATGCAACCCCAGCAGTAGCTGGGATACCTAGCTATGCGAAGTACTGCCAGAGACCACCAGCCCTGCAACGGCGCGAGGCTGGACAGGAGGTACCAGCCACTCACCAAAGGCTGGAGCAGTGGAAGCCGCCCCAAAGGTGAAGGGGGCAGGCGCGGCTGCGGCCGCAACTGTTGATGGCTCAGCCGGGGCTGGAGCCGCTGCTGATGCTGATGCCGCTGCCGCTGAAGTCGCCGCTGGGGCGCCAAAGTTGAAGCCCGCAGAGCTGCTGGCTGGAGTGCCGAAGCTCATCAGCCCTGCAGAGCTGCTCGCCGGCGCTCCAAAGCTGGAACCGCCTCCAGGCCCAGCAGCAGAGGTGCCCGCAGCGGGTGCCGCTCCAAAGCTGAATGCCGGCGCAGCGGTCGACGGTCCGCTGGTGGCCGGCTCTGGCGCAGCTGCTGCAGAGGGCCCCGCAGGGAGGCCAAAGGAAAAAGCAAGGGCAGGGGTCGCCGCGTTGCTGCCGACGCCGCTGGCTTTCTCCGCCTCCTGGGCTGCTGCTTCCGTGGCCTTGCTAGCTGCTGCCTTGTTGGCCTGCACACCGCCGCCAGGATGGAAACCTTTTTTAAGAAACTATCAGTACAGTTGGTATCACATGAAGAGATACCAAGGGGCCCTGCGGGGGACACCGCAAGGATGTGAGCCTACTCAAGCCACAGGCAACGGGCGCCAAGGGTGGGGGGCCCTCCCCACCCCTTAGCTCAAATTTTCGCCCTCCACGGACACCACACTCACGTTTAGGAAGTCTGCTCCCCAGCCGCCAGCAGCAGCAGCGGGTGCTGCCGCCTTCTCTGCCTCCTTGGCGGCTGCCTCGGTGGCCTTGTCTGCCGCGGACTTGTTGGTCTGCAGGAAGCTAGGCAAACCTGAGTCAGGCAGCCACGCACTGTGGACACTATGCTGCAAGGGACAACGCCAGAACAATGCTGGGGTTCGTCCCGTGACTCCATACACTAGGAGATGTGCTGTACACACACCGCCAGGAAGTCTGCTCCCCAGCCGCCGGCAGCAGCAGCAGCGGCCGCGGGTGGTGCCGCCCTCTCTGCCTCCTTGGCTGCTGCCTCGGTGGCTCTATCAACGGCCGCATTGTTGGCCTACACAGCAAAGACGTGAAGCATCACCTCAGCACAGCCAGTGCGCGGCAGGCAGTTGGGCGTTCCTTCGCGAGGCGCCCTCGCACACTGTTTAGAAACCCCAGGCATTCCTCCAGGAAGGGTTGCACCCACATACTCACGGAGAAGAGCACTCAAGTAAACTTGCTGGCTCCAGCTCCAACAGCTAGGCACCCTCAAGCAATTGCTACGCCCTGCCTGGTCCAGGGCTGCCGACCCACCGATAGAAAAGCTGTTCCCCAGCCGCTGGCACCAGCAGGTGCAGCAGCTTTCTCGGCCTCCCTGGCTGCAGCCTCAGCGGCCTTGTCAGCTGTTGCCTTGTTGGCCTGCGCAAAGCAGAGCCAGCCCGAGACACACAGATATCAGCAGCTGGTAAGGCTGGAGACGCTGGGTAACATAGACTCCCGGGCGGTTAGCTGGGTAGCTGCACAATGCCCCCACGTCCAAGCCTAGGAGAGCGGTCAACACGACGCCCAAACCGTAAGCTTGCACTGTACATGCTGCATGCCACCCAAGAGACCTGGCCTCAACGACCGCTTTGCACAGCGCTGACCGCAAGAAAGTCGGCTCCCCAAACGCTGGCAGCAGCATCCTTCGCCGCTGGTGGCGCCTCTGCTGCGGGCGCTGCTGTCCCGGCAGCGGCACTGCCAAAGCTGAAGAGGGGCTTGGACGCAGCAGGCGCAGCATCCGGGGCATGCATGCCATTTTCGGCTGCTGTTGCTGCCGGCTTTGCGCCGAGGAAAGACAGCAGGCCTGCACGCCGCGCTAGCTAGCCACGTCATTCTTGCTACTTGCTGCTGCAGGGGCCACTCAGTACCCCAGCTCTGGCACCCAACTGCAATGTGGGCAGTATCAGACCCCCTGTACACAACAGTACGCTTGCCAAGCTCTGTTGGATTGTCACTGGGCTTAACCCCTGCCTCCCGAGAGCATCGCAGCCTAGGCCACCAACCTCCCAAGCACCCACAGGGCTTGACAGCCGGACATTACACCCTCCCTGAAGCTCCCCAACTGTCCACCACCCCCCACCTGTATCCGAGGTTGCTGCTGTTGAACCAGCAGCCGCAGCGGCGGCGCCACCAAAGTTGAATGTGGGTGCAGCCGACGAGCCCGATGCACCAAACTTGAAGGTGGGGCCAACACCTGCGACCAAGGCAGGAGCGCATTGCGTGCCGAAGTCCATCAGACCGAGTGTGATCCACGCCCGTCATGTCCTGCAGTACCTGCACCCATGTGTCCTGCCTGCCCTCCACCCACCCCTGCGGCACACAGCAGCGCACTGCAGCCACAGCCGAGCTGCGAACTCCAATCCATATCGCAGCTTCCCCGCCCCCAGAGCACCAACGCAGACAGCAAACTCTACGTGTGGCGCCTCGCACAGGCACAGCTAACAACATCAACCAACCAACAAACAAACACAACAACAAACAACTTGCTGAGCAGCCCACCACCGCCTGGACAGGGCAGAGAGAGATCTCCTACCCGCTGCTGCTGCTGCTGCCGGCTTGGCCCCACCCTCCGCCTCGTCTCTGGCTGCCTCTGCCGCCTTTGTGGCTTGCACTACGTTCTGCTGCAGGAAGCTCAGGTCCCAGCCACCAGCACTCGGTGCTGCAGGACAACAGTGGCAAGCACAAGTATATAAAACTTTGCAACCTTTGCAGATACTCGGAGGGCTGGAAGGGAAGGAGACGCGTTTGCGCCTGAGAGCGCGTGGTGACGCCAGCAGCGTGGCGCTCCTGCAAGTTCTGCATGCTGACGCACAACAGGCTACCACAGCAGCTTGCCATCTCCGCATGCAGGGCTTGGCTCGATATCACACAGGGTACTGCAACCCCTGCTGCAACAGGATGGGCTGGGACACCTCAAGACCTGCAACCACCTCACCTGCCGGAGCACCAGCGGCAGCAGGCGGGGCACCCGCGGTCTTGGACGCCGTGGGCGAGTCGTCATCTGAGAAGGCAGGCAGCGGTGACTGTGCCGCCTCCTGGGCCAGCTGGTTGGCCTCTTGCAGGCCTTCAGGCCCCGCCTCCTTGCGGTTGGTCTGCACACACACACACACATGGAGACACGGATGAGAGAGAGGAGAGCGCATTGCCGTAGTGGTGAGTCTCCCCATGGATGCAGAGGGCGTTTGACAAAAGGAGGGGCACGAACAATCGCAAGACAGCTCTTCCGTGCAAGGGTCCCTGCGTCAACAAGTGACGGCCAGGTGGGGCCTTGGGATAGCAGCCAAGGGAGGCTCGGCATGCCGCAGTCTTCCTAGCCAGATGAATGGCCGATAAACCTCCCAAAGTGAGAAGGAGTAGGAAAGCAGGCTCACCGACTGCGTCTGCTGGTCAGCAACAGACTCTGGACGCCGCCGCTGCTTGCCAAACGTGAATTGCGGTGCGGCGGGGCCTGGGGCCAAGGCGCCGGCGCCCGCAGCCGCCACCACTGCTGCCACCTGGCGATCCCTCTCGCTGTCCCTGTTCCCACCAAACTTGAAGGCCTGATGAGCCGCGCCTGCTGTGCCTGCTTCGCCTGCTTTGGCCCTGGACCCATCGCGGGATCGCTCCACCAACACCTTGCCATCACCCTCCCCAGTTGCAGACGCTGCCATGGTCGCCCCAAATTTGAACGCAGGCGCCCCAGCGCCGGCGCCAAAGGTCGCCTTGAACTTTGGGGTTTCCGCGGGCGCTGCCGGCGCCGTGGCGGGTGCACCAAAAGAAAACAAGGGCCATGTGGCCGCCTCCTTGCCTGCAGGCACGCCTGAGGGTAAGGGGTGATGTCAGACAGCCAGTCTACCGCGCTGGTTGCTTGGGCAGGTTGCTGCGCAGGAGATTGAGGGCAGCGTGGAAGTACTCCTCACCTTCTCTTCCTTCCTCCACCCAAGTCAAAAGTCCACCCAAGCAAAAAGAAGGGGTTTATCCTCTCCAAAGCCTAGCTGGGGTACAGAAGCACCATGAACCCTGACAAAGCGTTCGCCACAGGCCCTCCCAAACGTCCTTCGTCACACCCTCCACCACATGCTCCTCTGAATATGTTGATGATAGCAGGCAGTGCGAGGGGAGGTCATTCCATGTGACTTGTGAGCCCACCTGCGGACGCCCCCTCAGCCTCCTTCTTTGCTGCCTCCGTGGCTGCCTGCGCCGCCTTCTTGTTTGCTGCAAGAAAGCCGTCGCCCCAGCCAATGCTTGCCTCGGCAACTGCCTGCTGGTGCTGCTGTGCCTCCTGCTCCTGCTCCTGCTGCTGCTGCTCGTCTAACCGGGGTTCCTGCTGTTCTTGCTGCTGTTCCTGCCCTTCCTCTCGCCGCTGCGCAGCCGGCTGAGGGGAGGGAGCGAAGGACACGCCACCAAAAGTGACGCGCGGCCGGTCCTGGGGCCGGGAAAATGCTGCAGCATGGCAAGCAATAGAAGTGTTACATACCTAGACACATGGACCACAGCCTTTGCAGAACCGGAACCATGCCTTACGTTGCTTTGTCTGACACTTGCGTGCCACCTGCACCACAGGTCAGGCAGACCCCCGGCCAGCCAGGGTCACAGCCAGAAGCTGGGACTTAGCACACCAACGCAGCCGTCTGTATCGCGAGCCCTTGACACAAGCCCAAGCTTAGCCGTCCCATGCAAGTCTTGCCCACCTGCAAAGCCCAGCGAGTCAGTGGGAGGTGGGGGTGACGGTGCTGCTGCTGCTGCAGCCGTCTCCTGCTGAGCCCCGCTGGCACCGGCCGCCGCCCCGGCAGCAGCAGCAGGCCCTCGTTTGGCCACTGCTTGGTCCAGCGATTCCAGGGTCGCCAGGATGCGACGGGCAGTGTCAGTCGTGCCCTTGGGCCGCTCGCCAGCGGCTGCTGCACCAAACGAGGGGGGCCCAGCGGCTCCTGCCGCCCCACCACCAAACGCCGCGGATGGCCCGGCAGGTAGGATCCGCGGGGAGGCCGGCTCGCCCTTCTCGCCCAATGCCGGGCCCAGCTGCAGCGCTGCAGCCCCAGACGCCCGGCTGAAGCGGGAGGCGGTTCCGGCGTGGAAGGGGGTGCGCCCGGCGCGCCAGCTGCGCCGCTCGGCGCTCGCTGGGGCGTGCTGCTGCTGCTGCTGGTGAGGATGGGAGGGGTCGGAGCGCTGCCGCGTGCGCCGCTGCGCATCTAGCAGGCTGATGGTGCCGCCTACAACAACAGCTGCTGGGGATTTCGGTAACCAATGCCACTACTGAATGCAGCTCATGCACTCGTACCGCCCCAACCATATAGGAAAACACAAACCGTTGGTGGTACCTATCATTTGTGGATGCGCAGCCTTCCCTGACCTACACAGTGAATGCAAGCACATCGGGGTGCTAGGCTCACAACTGGGCCAGCACAGCTGCTAGGCTTCGCAACCCTGCACGCAGCGAAATGCGACTTGCCTTCTTGCTCTGGGCTCTCCGAGCCGGCCTTGCGCTTCAAGCCGCTACTTGGCCCAGCACCAGCGCCGGCCCTGGGGCCAGCCACCACATTTGAGCGCATGGGAGTCCATGCCAGCGGAGCGGGTGACAGTGCCGCAGCGCTAGGCGCCTCACCCGGCGGCGGCAGCGCGGCAAAGCGCACCCCTCTTGTTGGCAGGCCGGACAGAGCACTGCCAGCCCCTGCAGCGCTGACTGGCCTAGCAACCACGCCGGCCAGCGGCGCGCGTGCGGGGCGAGGGGTATGGCGCTGCGCGCCGCCAAACGCCCGCAGCGGGGTCGCGCCAGCGGCACCGGCTGCCGGCGCGGCAGGTGCGAAGCGGCTGCTTCCGAAGCGGCGCTGCTGCTGCTGCTCTGGGGCGGCTGCTGGGCCTGGTGTCCTGCCGGCCATGGCTACTGAGAAGAGCGGCGGTGAGGGCGAGGGAGCGAAGAGGGTGGAGGCAGGGCTGCGCAAGGCCGAGCCAGGCGTGCCGGCACCGCCTGCAGCTGAGCGCGGCCGGAAGGTGAAGCGAGGGCTGTTCATCGACAGCGGGCCCTGCCGCAGCATGGCCAGCACATTGTCGTAGGGTGTGCCAGCCATGTCCAGCTGCTGCTGCTCCTGCTGGCCATCCAGGGCCCCGTCCTCGCCCTGCTGCTGCTGCTGGGCCTCCAGCCGCCGAGAGCCGCCGGTGGGCTGGCGGGGTGTGACGTGGGCTTGCTCTGCCGCGGTTGTGGCCTCAGGCAGGTGTTCCCTCGATCTCACATCCTCATCCACCTCAATGTCAACCTCCTGCTGCTGCTTTTGCTGTCGCTGGTGCTTAGCATCACCGCCAGGTTGCTGGTCGCTGACCTGCTCCTGCCCCTCCTCCATGTCGTCTCCTCTGGTGGTGCCAGGACTCTCGTCAGAGCTCAACTCGTCTGCAGTAGAAAGGGGCCGACACTCAGCAAGCCTGGCGTGGCAGCCACCGCACGGCCAGTGACAAAGGGCGGCTGATGCTGGCTGCTGTCGGGAGCAGGGTACTGGCGCACGGACGTGAGGTGCCAAAGCTGCCTCGGGCCACCTGGGCCACTTGAAGGAACCTACGAACTCACCGTCCGGCAGCGAGCGAGGCTTAAGATAGCTTCCCAATATTGGCACCTGCGGCGGCACAGTTTAAAGGTGGTTAGGCAACCACCGCTTTGAGCGTACAGGGCTGCCAACAGCCCTGCGCCTGTTTGCAGCCCTGGTGCTCGCAAATAGGTGCTGCCCACAGGGTGGTGCTTGACAGTGCCTTGCCTTGTTGATAAATCCGGACATTGCACGGAAGGGGGTCGACAGGACGCTGCCAAGGAGAGAACCCCGGGCAGGTTCTGCTGCCGGCATGCTGACTGCCAGCTCGTCATCGGCAGGCCTTGCAGCCGGCCTGCTATATGGGGTCTGCCCGGCTTTGGTGGTTCTGTGCCGTCTACTGCGATGGCTCTTCCCATAGCCACCGTCCTCCATTATGCTCCCCGCTGCACGCTGCCGCTGGAGAAAGCCGTATCTCAACTCAAAATGTCAATGATCAGATTGGCGATGTGAAGCCAACAGCATACACAGCGACGTTAGACGAACTATAGAGGGCATTCCATTTGGTAACAGGTGCGTTTGACGAATCCAGCAGCGCAAGGCCGCTCTCAAGCACCCCTTCTAGACCCCGGGCTAGGGACACTCAGCATGCATCGAGTGGTTGGTTAGTGATGCTTATAATCCCCAGCAACTCGGCAACCTTTGATGTCTCCAGCAAACTAGAGAGTAGAAAATAAAACTGTTGATTTTGAACCGCTGCTTGGGGTCATTTAAAATGGAAATGCACATGACAGGAAGGGGTCAGACAGCGGTGTGGCGGGTGCATTTCCAGCAGTGTGACAGGAAGGGGTCATTTCCACCTGACAAATCTTTAGATTCTAGAGCCCAGCAGGCTGACTTAGTAAGGCTGGGCAGAGATCTGTTTTGACTCCGCCTGACGGCAGGCCAGGCCCCCTCACCTAACAGCAGTGCCAAAATCCCACACACATACCTGTACGCTTAACATTGCCCTTGTACCAGGCTGCACATTTTTCAAGTGTCAAGATCCATGCCGTAGAAGGGGTTATGGCAGCTGAAACCTAGGCCCTGCCAGGCTGGGACTTACTTACTGTGTTTTAAGCTGTATATGCACAGCCGTGATCCCCTAGGACCACATTGGGTGAAAGAGGATCAGAAAGCTTAGATGATGAGAGAAGCAGATGCGCATGTGATAACACTAGCTAGCAGTCATGCGCAACAGGATTTGGCAGGTTCTTGCCTAACCGGTATGGACATGGGAAAGTCAAGGTTCCTAATCTGCTAAATACCACATTGCCGCATTGGCGTTGGAGCATTTGGTAAAGATGTTATCTGTTCTGTCAGCCATAACATTAATGGCTACCAACCGTTTGAAGCCTTGCCAACTACTGCTGTGGCAACCCACTGCAACTCCACCCGCTACGCACGCGGCCAGCCAGCTCTATTTGCTCTGCGCTCTTGTGCACCCACACTCTGAATGATAACACCACGCCATGGGTCTAGCAAAGGCATGCCAGGGCCACACCCTTCACACCCATAGCAGCACAGCACAACACAAACAGCCAGCGCATGAGCGATGCGGCTGCCATATCCCACTCCGCCACCCTCCACTGCCAGTGCAGACTTAAAGGACGCCCTGGCCATGACCAACTACTGCCCCACCACTCCTAGCCCGCGACCTTCAAGGCTTGGCAGTCACTGCTTCTCCGCTCACTCACCACCAGCCACCTCCAGAGGTTCTATATCTATGAGAATATCAACGACAGATTCTCCCAACTCAAAGCATGCATTCGGAAGCACTAACAGCGCAGCCAGCTTCAGCCAAGCGTGCAAAGCTGTATCACAAGTGGTGGGGCAGCAACAGAGCAGGGCAGCCAGCTGCCAATTCAAAGGCTGTCAGTGTGGCCAACCTGGCAGGGCTAGTTCACTTTAGGCCTGTACATCTCCAGTTAGACGGTCACAGCACAAAGTATCCAACCAGACCGTGACCCACTGTCTTGCTCCACCTCCAAGCGAGCCACGAGCGCTGGTTCCAATGAGAGTAGCAAGTAGCAGATGAGGTAGTAACAAAGCTCCTCTACACCCACTCTAGTTACACACTTCCTGAGAAGCCAGCTAATAATGGCAGTAAGCAGGCAGTCGTCCCAGACCAACCTGGGAAGGACACCTCCAAGGCTTACAGCAAGCGCCTTGAGCTCGCACCCCATCCACACAGCTAAGAAGCGCGCGTTGCCTACGGAAAACGCCAGGTATTCGCCAAGGACACCCCAATGCCTGGGACAAACCCCGAGCGCGGGAACGTACAGGCTATCCTCCACAGAGGACAGCAGAACAATTGAGAAGGCACTAGTTCCATCCTTGGTTGTAGGTCTGCTAGGAGGCTGCTGCTGTGTGACTTTTGACAGCGGCCGAGGGAAGGAGGATTCACGAACATCATGCAGACCAGCACATTTACACACTCCAGGGTGCTGACCTCTGGCACCCGGAGGGCGCTTGTGAGGCAACGCCCACAGATTGCAGCGTTTACGGGCTTTAGGCGGGCGGGCCTTGTGGACGGCCTGGGCAGGCAGCATGCCAGGACGCTCCAGGGTGCCATCCTGCGCGTTCCTCGGGGCAAGACCATGCGCGTCACCAAGATGATGTTTGAGAGGTTCACCGAGAGTGCGTGATGGGGCCTGGATGAGTACCCTGCTTACTGTGTCACAACCCTGGTGCCTTGCATGGGTTGTTAGTTGGTGTGTAAAGCTGCTTTCCAGAGTGTAAGGTTGACTGTGACTGTCTGTCAGAGCTGTTAGTGGTGAGTCTTGCTTTTGTCCTGTCCACTAGCTGAACTTGAGGCCAGCCGGCCTACGTGACTCACGTGCCAAGT
>BBXU01002630.1:0-17748 GCA_001598975.1 Parachlorella kessleri
GGGCTTTGCATACCTGCTGGGCCGCGCAACCCAGTTGGGCAAGGGTGCTGGGTGGCAGTCAAAGACCTGGCTAGGCGCGCCATGTGAAGGAAACGACATCAAGGGTGAAAGCGGGGGAGTGGCCTTGATGGTCTTGTGACTGGCAGACATCAATTGTTATGTCACGTGTGCTGGAGCATGCAGGCTTGGGCATGTGCGGTGCGACTCCTGATGACGACAAGGGTGACAGCGACGAAAGCGATGATGGCGGGGGGGACAACAAGAGCTATGCTGGCACCGACAGCGAAGCCGACAGCGAGCCGCCCTTCCGGGAAGGCAGGGCTGACGGCAAGCGGGGGGTGCGGTGGGAAGACGGCCCCGACGGGCTTGCCGACAGTCCTTTGACGAACAACAACAACTTGGTGACAGCCGGCGGTGATGGCAAGGATGGCAGCAGTTGTGTGCTGACACCCGACAGGGGCGAGGGGCCCTTCCTCGACTTGGAGGCTGGGGTCACCCGCGTGCCGCCGCCACCGTTGCCGCACGAGCAGCAGGAGCAGCAGCCCAGGCGCAGCATCAGCTTGGAAGTGGATGGCAGTCGCAGGAGGCGGGCCCGTGCATGCTTTGCATGCTGCAGCGTGCCCTGGTGGCGGGCTGTGCTACTAGCCCCCTGGCGGTGGCTCACCACCCAGCAGCTGAAGCTCAAGGTAAGGGAGCATCGCTAGGTGGCATCCACTCATGAAGGGTGGGAGAGCTCGTCACAGCATAGCATACCATAGCACAGCTCGGCATGGCAGGGTGGAACCTGGGGTCAGCGCCTTCCGCACTGCTAGGGCGCATGGATGTCTCGGAGAGGGATTGCTGTAAGCATGGTGTTCGCCCATGCCGTGCATATCATCAGCATGGGCATCTTGCTGGACGTGAAGCCCTTTGTAACCCCCCTTGAGGTGTGCAGTCAGCCTCTAGTATGATGCCACATTCCGGTGTGCTGATGCAGGAGATGATGCGTGAGGCGGAGCAGAACAAGGAGTATGCGGAGCACCTGGCGCGCAGCCTGGACAGGTAGGCAGCTCCCTGCTGCGTGGGCTGGTTCGGGCTTGGTAGCACGGCAAGTAGTGGTTGTTAGTGAGATGGCATACGTGTCAATTGCCAGGGCCGGACGCCTGGTGTGTTTGGTTTCAGTCTGCCCAAGTGCCTAAGGCCAGTATCTTGTACCCCGGACATCCCACCTAAGCATGTCAGCCACGCCATTGTGCCCGAGCCTGCCTGCTCTGTAAGTGACATCAGAATACCATGCCCCACAGTCCGTACAACAACTGCCCAGTGGAACTTCTCCCACACCTGGCGGCCCTGCTTGGGAGTCCCTGTGAGCAGGGAGGTGCTCTGCTAGGGTTCCCCATGTGGCCTTTGACTGCTGCCACTCCCATGATCTCAACCTACCGACTGTGAGCCTGCTGGCCTGGGCTGCCGCTGCTGTGCAGGGTTGTGTTCTGGGTGGTGCTGCTGGGCTACAACGTGGCCATCGTCATCATCTTTGCTATAGGGGCGCAGGACCAGCCCTCCTATGCCTTTGAGCGTCCCGACGACTAAGACCACCCAGGCGTGACAGCACGCGCAGCGTGCATATGCTTTCTCAAGACTGTCGTTCTAGGCAAGGGCGCGCCTTGCGTTGCTTGCTGTGTTAATGGCACCTGGCAAGTTGCACTGCTACATTCACGATGTGGGCCTCTGTTACTGTTCTAGATGCCACTTGCACTGCTACAGCCGGGGGTCCGATACCCGCATAGCTTATAGGTAGATTTTGGGCTTGCAATTGTAGCTTGCGGCTGGTATGTCTCACAGTACGTTAGGTGTATACTATACAAAAGGCTAGTAGCCTTTGCATAGGAGCCTTAACCTCATACCTAAACGATTTCAGGTGGCTCCCTGGTCTGGTAAAGGCCATGTGCGTTGCGACCTGTACGTATTGGAGTCACAATAGTGGGGCATGGTATCCCGGGCCACCACAGGCTGGCACTGGGGATCCCCTTGGCCCAGCAAGGAGCCTGCAGCTCTAACATGTGGGCTCACACTGTGACAGTTACATGCACCTTTTAGGGTGGAGATGCACGTCACAGGAAGGGTCCTTTGCACAGCCCTTGGCCTCTTGCACCAAAGCCGAGATCATACAGCGCACGTCAGGTATTTCCTTGTTATGACGAGCCGGGTTACCATGGATGTCACCAATCAGGGGATATAGCTCAATGGTAGTAGCGCCCGCTTTGCATGCGGGAGGTCAGGGGTTCGATCCCTCTTGAGTGGTGATGAATATACTGTTGCTCACGTGCCTACATGCAACAATTGTTTTTGCAAGTTGCATGCTTATATAGTCGACTCATGGACGTCCTAAACCCGTGAAACTGTCTTGGTGCAACCCACAGAGTGACAGCTCATAGCACCGCCTTGCTACCGTGAATGATCGTGGTAAAATAGTAAAGAAGCTGATTGACCCTTTAATGGCCAAAAACACCTGTTCAGATGTCCCAAACTGTCGCATTGCCAGGCAGGCCAAGGAGCCGGCATGCCCTCTCCCCAGCAAAATGAGTGCAAAGTATATGTAGCAGAGGTAACCGCTGCCATTCAGGCGACGGGGTTCATAGCTCAGTGGTAGTAGCGCCCGCTTTGCATGCGGGAGGTCGGGGGTTCGTTTGTGTGTTGGGCCATATTCAGAAGGGTGGCAGGTAGTACGGACAGAGTGGAACCAGGGTTTTAGATGTATTATTGAGGGTGGCAGGGTTTAAAGATGAATTAACTGGGCTCGTTGTAAATGTGCTCCGGAGGTGAGGCTTGCAGAGGCTGCCCACCAAGCGTATTGCTAGGCGTACCAGCGGCCAGCTCGGGAAGTATTTGGTTGCGAAGCCCAAATGACACTCTGGCACTTGCCCAAGTTCTTATCCAGTGAGACGCGGTGCTTTGTTACCAATGAGAAGGTTCAACCCGGACTGTGCCAACCTCATACCACCACCACGTGCTGCTGGCGCCAATATTGTGCATCCTCAACCGTCTGTTGCGAGACAGATAGTCCTGGCAATCACTGTGCCACACCCAAACTCGCCAGCAAGCCGGGCTTGCTGCATGGGGTGTTGAACCCTGCAAGCAGGCGCACGACATGCGCCGGTCACCACAAGTTGTTCACATAATCCTGCTCATGAGGCTGGCTGGCTGCTTTGGCATGGACAAGTTGAAGTTGCTAAGGATCCGCAGTCATGCAGCTGCCGGCAGCCTGGCCTCAGGGTGCCTACCCAATCATTAAGCGAGCCCCAGAGCATAACTGCATTGCCCTGTCACCACAATTCGCCTTCAACTCTGTTCGCATGACCAGTCACCCTGAATGAATCATAGATGGACCCACAAGCTTTGGGCAGGTTTTACGTACCTGTCTTATTCTACTCTACATCCGGCAACACCATGTCCAGCAGAACAGGGTCCAGCTCGTCGATCACATACCGGACAGGCGGGGCGGCAGTCGATGCAGCAGCAACTGCCGCTCGAGCCTGCAGCGCTGGCTGGCGCAGTGGGCCTGATGGGCTGCTCTGACCCCCCAGCCCTAGCGGGTGCTGCCATCCTGGCAGGCTCGGCAGGGGTGGTAGGGGTGGCAGGGCAGAGGAGGAGGGGCTCCACTCGCCCGACCACTCGGGGGGTATCAAGGCTGCAGGGGACAGCGGGGGCTGGTCAGGGGCGTGGCCCCGTGGCAGCAGCGCCGCCACCGCCGCGGGCGGAGACGCCAAGCCAGGCTGGGCTGGCGTGTCCTGCGCCGCCGTGCTCAGCAGTAGGCCAACAGCAGCGTCCTCCTGCGCCAGCTGTGCCATTGCTTGCAGGGTTGCCCTTGCTGCCGCCTCCTCAGCTGCCAGCGCAGCTGGCAGTGCGCCCAGGTCGCCGGCCGCCAGGGCGGCCGCCACGGAGCTGGACCCAGCGTCAACGACAACAGTAGTAGCAACGGAAGGTGGCTGTTGTTGCTGCTGCTGTGGCTCTGGCTGCACCAGCTGCTGTGGCTCTTGCTGCCCCTGCTGCTGCAGTGGCTGTGGCTGCACATGCGGCTGCTGCTGCTGCTGCTGGAGCTGTGGAGGGGTCTGCTGTGCTTGATCAGTACTAACCTGTCCTGACTGCAACGACCACTCCTCGGCTTCCAGCTGGTAGTACAGCCAGGCCGCATCCAGACGAGGATTGACAGCCACCAGCCGCGGCTGCTCCTGGAGCTGCAGAGGGCTCTGCTGTGCCTGGCCGGTACTGACCTCAGAGCTGGGCCCAGTGGCAGCAGGTGGCTGTTGCTGTCGTTGTGGTTCCGGCTGCACCTGTTCCTGCTGCTGCTGCTGCTGCTCGGTCTGCACCTGCGTAAGCACCTGCTGCTCCTCCTGCTGCTCCTCCTGCTGCTGAACCTCCAGCTCCTCCGCAAGCTCCATCTCCTCAGCCACCTCATCCTCCTCTGCCTCTGCAAGCTCCTCGGGGCTCTGGCCAGGCGGGTACCGCATGAGCCATGCGTCGGAGATGCCAAACCAGGCCCGGGACCCAATGCCAGGCATGAAGGGGTCCGCAAAGCCCCCATAGATGTTGTCCACCTGAGGGGTCGGGAGAGAGGGGGGAGGGGGGGGGCATTGGCCAAGGAACTTCAGCGTGTGCCTCAAGCTTTCAAGGGGTGCACCTGCAACCCCCTGACCTGTGCCCAGGGTTCCCCATGCCGCCAGACAACAACTGGTGCCCCCATATTTGGTTTGTTCTTCTAGCACATAGTACCTGGCACCTGCAGGGCACCTGGCAACGCCCAGATCAGTGCCCGCGTTCTGTTCCCAAGTGTCTTCCAACCACTACCCTGATGCACTTCCGCCAGGTGTCCATCAGCCTCTGGCTGAAGTAGCTAAAGGGCGCCTTCTCCACCACGCCCTCGCCTATGGCGACCCCAAGGAAGGGGTTGACCACAATGACCCGCGTGCCGGGTGGGGCAGTCAGGCGCCACGCTAACTGCTGCGACCTTGCCTCCTCCAGCACACGGGGTGAGTACAGCCGCCCCGTGGCTGCCAGCTCGCGGCGCAAGCCCTCGATGCCATCCTCTCCAAGCTCCAGGCCGCCCAGAAAGGCCAGGCTATGCTCGGTGGGGTTGCCGTCCTACATGGTGTATGAGGCAAGGTGGTGGCGAGTTGATGAGAGAAATGCCCTGGCAATGGCTGCACTTGTGCCATGGGGCACTGGCAAGTGAAATAGGCGTGCCAAAAGACTACACTGCCGCAACCCTGTGCCCAGCGCGATCCCACGGAGCATGCACAAGGGGGTAAAAGGGCCAACTCCACAACAGAGACTGGCCAGAGGTGCCAAAGCCACGTGGCAGGCAGATAGTGCATGCATTTCAAACTGTCCCCCTGCTGCTTGGGAGAGCAGAGGATGCACATGCATTCGTACCTGGTCCACCAACTCCAAGCTGGACGAAAAGGCGGCAGTGGCGTTGGCCTGGGACACCCTGGTGAAACGCTGGGCCTGTTTGCATCTAACAACGCGTGAATTGACACGTAGCCGATATCGCACAGCAGTGGAACTGGGTGGCAAGTTCCCTTAGGGCAAAGTTTGCCTAACTAGCGGGCATTGGCCCCCCTGCATCCCTGATGACTGGCTTTCCAGGTGTTGCAACCTGAAGGTGGTTGCCAGGAGGGGTCCCCTACCAGCTTATGTGCGTCACCACTTACTTCGGGCGTCCCAGGCAGCTTGCAGCCGCACCTGTTCTGCTGCCATTTGCAAAACACCACGTGGCTGCAAAGCACTTGCCTGCATGGCGGGGACGAATGCAGGCCACAGCTTGAACCTCTTGCCGGACTGGGCAAGCATGCGGATCTTGACCATGTTGTGCTTGCCGCCGTGCCGGAAGGCGAGCACCCCACGCAGCTCGCAGATGGCCTGCACATAAGACACATCATGGGTTGCTTGCTTGGTGCCGCTGCTTGTATTGGCAGCCATGCCTGGATCGCACTGCCTCTATCTAAACCCCCTGTGTCCAGGCAACACCACTCCCCCAACAGCTTTGGTTCATGACTACTTTCCATTGTTTAAGAGGTGCCTATAAGAACCGCATGAAAAGTACTTACAGACTGTCGCGATTCCAAGCGGCATGGAAAGCGGGACAGCGTTACTCAACCACTAGTGTCATCGTTCCCCAGGGTAGCAACATGCAGTGAACACTGGCGGGCGGATACTCAAGCATGGGTGTGTCGCCAGTTGAGTGAGCTGACGACACCCTTGCCAGAACCCTATCATGCATTTGCCCTCATCGCCATTCTTGCCTACCTTGCCCTCCTGCTGGCTCATCTTAACTTCCTCCACGTACACACACTGGTTCAGCAGGTGCCGCATGAAGTTCTTGTCTCCCAGGGTCGGTGAGAAGAGCGTCCCAAAGTCCTGTGCCTCCATATACCCATCCGGCAGCTCCTGTGCAGGGATGGCTTGGCCGACAAGCATTTGCTCGTCGCTGGACCGCTTGCCGTGCGTCTTCTCACAAAAGTGCTTCAGCCGGTCCGCCATCTGCACCGGCAGCATGGGACAGCCAGTATTATGACGAGGATGGCGTGGTTTATGCCATACTCCATCACTTACATGAGGCGTATACGCAAGCACATCTTCCCAATCTTGCTATGAAGACAATCAAGTGCCAGCCAGATATCTAGGGAGGAGTGCCAGTGCTGTTGTTGGACACCACTGCATGCTGGCTGGGCTGTGATGCGACGCCAAGCCCGGGCTGAACACTGCAGACCACTACAAAGGGGTACTAGAAAGCAGGACCCACCATGAGGAGCGCTGGGTTGGCCAGCTGGGGAAATGGACCCCGTTGCAGCCCAGCTGCAATGAGCGCCGCCTCCACGGGTGCTATGCGGGCTGTGTGGTGTGCTGTGAAGCGCTCCACCACTTGCTGCAGCTTGGTCAGGTGCGAGTTGGCATCATACTCTGCGGCCCTGGGCATGCTCTCGAACTGGTATGGGAACGGCGCACGGGCGGCCTCGCACAGCAGGCTCTCCACAGCGAAGCACTGCCCTATGGGAGCTGCAGAGGGACGGAGGATGTGCCATTAGTAGTGCAACAGGCGTGGCTGCCTGGGTGGGGAGGGATACCCCATGAATGAGATTGCTTGCCCATTCCGTCCAATTTCTGCCCCACCCCCTCACAGGCGGCCTTGCTGACCACCCCGCCTTACATCATGGCTGTACAGGCTGGTAAGGAGACCAAGGCAAGAAGAGCCGGTCTCTCTCTCATATCTCCACACTCTCAACACCCTTGCCCTTGTCCCTCCCAGCTATTATATGTACCCCTCCGCCGGGCCAGCAAAAACAGTAAGGTCAAACGGTGGCACAGCCTTACCGACACCCCGATCTGGATAGCGCGCTGTCTTCGCCGCTTCCAGGATGCGCTGGCAGCATAGCTGGGTAGCGGGGTCCTGGTGGTTGAGCATGGGGAGATGCTCGATGTCCACATTCTCCCCGGAGCACAGGAGGAAGCGAACGTCTTCTGCCACCATCCATAATCTGGGGGCATCGGCCTTGGGCACCGGGCACCGCTTGCCCCTGTAGATGAGGTGCTTGCATTCCTCCTCCGACAGCTCCAGCTCCACGGCCACAACAGTGAATGTGCCGCCTCGGTCCCGGTCAAACTGCAACAGGGGGGCAGGATCCTCGATCCTGAGAAAGCTTGGGCCCGCATGCCCCTGGCGCATACAAGCAGCACAGTGCTCTCAGCCTGGTTACTGACAGCCCTGTGAAAAACTCATGGGGTTGTTAGTTGTTCAACTTCAGGATGGGGACGCTGACAAACACAAGGCAGGCACCCCCCCACATCCTGTCCACCTTCATTAGCAACTTAATCAGCTCTTGAAACCTCACAGGTGCAATAGAATAGCTGCCTTGCAACCGCAAATGATCCCCTTCGCACCTCAACCTTGGCGAAGCGCTCCTTCGCCTCCCAGGGCGCTAGGTAGCCCGCCGCCAGCCCTCGCTCGATGATGTAGACCTTACGCAGCGGCAGCAGCAGGCTGAGGGTGCCCAGCTCGGTCGCCAAGAAGGGCTGGCACCACCCAATCCCTCCTGCTAGCATCCTGATGGCAGCAATGGCCCTGCACTCAATAGTTGGTGCACCGGCACCTATCAATCCTAGGTCGCTATACCGTAGGCCCCCCTCCCTTCCTGCCCAACATGCATCGATCTCTTTCTGACCGAGCAGCAACATTCTACATACACTGCTGGGTGGTAGCTGAGGACCTCGATAGTTTTTGCCAAGGCGTTTGCAAAGACTACCAATGCCTCTAGGCTCTGCTGGTTCTGCTTTGCCCGCTCCACAGTCACTTTTAGTTAAACATTAGACTTCCTGCCATGCTTTGTTTCCTCGCTTACCCCTTGAACAGGGCCCGTAGCTGGTACTTCCCGTCCACAAGGACGCAGTATATGACACCCGTCCCAGGTCCCTTGGGCTCTCTTGGGGTTATGCGGGGCACTCTGCCCGGCACACCGCCCAGCTTGAGCAGCTTAGCAGCAACAACCTGGCCCAGCATGGCCATGTGTACGTTCTTGGAGCACACGACCATTGCCGCCATCCCAGGCGGCCTCCTCTGCAACACCACATGCGCTCACAAGAGTGTCACCTGACCTAGCGCGAGGTGTGTCATCAATGGCCGAGGGTAGTGAGAGCTTGTTCTTGATGCTCCAACGCATTGGCGTGCCTGGGTGACATAGTGCCAGCCAGGTGGTGGCTAACTGAGCATCATTCCTGGACAGACCGACCGGTGCCGCATTCCGCATCAAGCAGGGCCATACCCCCTTGGAGACACACACTTGCCCCGCCTACCGCTCTGACAGCCGCTGGCTCTGTGTCACGCATTGGTGGGTCCTCTGGTGCCAGCTGCCCGCCCTCCGCGGGCCCTGGAGCGCCATGGGCCTCAGCTACTGCGGCCGCAGCGGCGGGTGCTGGGGCTGCGGCGAAGGGCGGGTGCATGGGTGGCCCCGCTGCCCCAGGCTGCGGTGCTGCTGGTGGGTTGATGCCCGGGTTGGTGACCCCCCCGTCACCGGCCAAACCACCCATGCCGATAGCACCTTGTTCCGGTTCTCCAGTATTTGACCTGCGGGCCAGGTAGCAAACATCGCGTGTGCACTGCATCAAGTCTTGGAGGTGGCAAGCAGCCTTGCGCAGCAAGCTGGAATAGCTAGGCTTGGGCGCACCACCTGGTGCTTTACATCAAGAAGGTGGCGCCTTGGTGTCCTGGTCACGATGAGTACCCATAGCAGATATAGGAGTCGCAAGGTGGGTAGCCAGTCTGCCGCTTGCGGTTTGTGAATTCTAAATGTAGTACCATGCCAGCACTCCAGGGTCACAATCCGCACAGTTGCACAGTCAACCCAGCTCACAAGAGGGTGGTGAGGTGCCGCTCCCCATACAGCAGCGTCTTGTTTCCTGGGGGGATAGGCACCACGTTGTCAAGAGCCTCCTCCCAGCTGTCGGGCAGCTTGGCGAGCCTGGTGTGCAGCATGCACTGCACTGACGGCAGGCGCCGGCGAGTGCCGCTCCAGACCACCAACCGTGCGGACCAGCTGCAGCATAAGGTGCGCAATGGTTCATTATTTTGCTTGTGAACAAGCAGAGTTGCACCCTAACTTTCAGTGAGAAGCACACTGTTACATGTACCTTGCCAAGGGAGGGAAATGAACAAGCTTAAGTCACCAGCCAACGTACTGCGTGCCAACTGCAAGAGCTTGCGGAGTGCCGCATCCCCCTGGCACAACCACAAGCCTTTCTCATTGCATAGGCAGTCAGGCAAGGCCGCTAAGTGGAGCTGCCAGGCCTTTGTCTGACTCAACACACCCACCTTGCGTCCTCGTGGCCCAGGTAGCCGGTATGCAGCTGGTACACCAGTGGCAGCCAGCAGTCTGCGCTCTGCATGCCATGCGTGAGCGCCCGCGCACTGGCACCGCTGCCCTGCTTCTCCCTGTGCATATCCGTGACCAGCAAGCCGACCATCCCGCCCCGGCCTAGGGAAGGCGACCTATGAAAGTCGTCACGGGGGTGGGCAGGTAATCCCAGCTGCTCCAACAGATCTGCCCACTGCCGCAAGTCAATGGGGGCCTCGAACACGCTGACGCCCACGTTCACATTCAGCAGCCTGCCAAACATGGCGTCGCTGAGGCGCGCAATCTCCTCAGAAACCTCGGTGCTGGGGCACGAGAACTGGGCGCGTTGCACCAGCCACCTCGCCCGCTGCTGGGCGGAGCCAATGTACACGAATGGCATGTAGCCGTGTTGCTGCATCCAACACGCAACAAACAAACTCAGCGTGTTAGCATCGGGAGAGCCCATTCAGATTCAGGTATAGTGGCCTGTGAACACTGGCCCACAGTGTGCCTTAGATATATACCCACAGGCGGGGCAGTTAAATTGTAATCTTGTGCCTAAGGTGGTTTGGACTGCCGCAGCTCCTCGTTCCGGCAGCCGCCCTAGTAGGGGGGGACACACCCGCAGCAGGTGGCACCCACCTACCTTGGAGAGGTCGATGGAGGGCAGCACGCCATGCGCCAGGCACTCCAACGTGCGCCGGATCAGCTGGGTGAGGCTGGCGCCATACACAGGCCCCAACATCTCCAGAGCCCACTGCAGCACAGCCCGCAGCAAGCCCTCCTCCCTCTGCGCCTCCACCTCCTGCTGTGACGCTGCCCTCCCTGCTGCCCCCCCTGCTGGTGCGGCGCGCACCCTGCGGCTGGTGCCGAGGGTGAGGATCAGCTGGCGTAGATACGGCGCCTGCTGTTTCTTGCCCCCCTGGTGCACGTGGTCCACTACCGCTACTCGCGTGTGGTAGCAGAAGGCTCCCCCCGGGGCTAGTTCCTCAAAGGCGTGTGCCAGGGGCTCCTGCCACCGCTCACAGATGTCAGCCAGGCCCGGCTGGGTGATAGAGTTGAGCTCTATGATGACGCACACATAGCTGCCGCGCCCTTGTTGGAAAGCCTGCAACAGCAGTGTAGTCTGTTGAGACCTGTTGAGGCATCCTGCTCACTCTTGGTAGAGAGGAACTTCTTCAAAGCACACTGCTGTCCAGGGCGCGCTTGAGGGCGTTTACTCCACCAGTAGTAGCAGTGAGACAGGGCGAGCTTGGTTAGTATACTCCAAATGACCATACCTCCATGTCCAGGCAGATTGTTGTCAGAAAATCCTCCAGCCCGTCCTTGAGCACCCCAACATACTGCAGGCGCGCACCGCCCGTGGTGACACCGGCAGGTGCGCCCTCCATGGCCCCAGTTATGTAAAAGAGTATCTACAGGAGTGCAGTGGGCAACCCGTGGGCCGCCTCCATGCAGCGCATGACCCAGGGGCCGGTCCAAGAGAAGTTGGTGGAAGGCGGCATGCATGCACGCCCAGTGTCGGGGTGCGATCTTTGGGCCACATGCACTACCCCTTGTCAAGCCAGCCAAGGTATGTGACTCTCTTTGATGTCATCTGCCAGTTTGTGTTTCATGTGTCTCTTGCCATGCACATCAGCTATGGTGTTGATCTTGCATCTGATTCATTTTGGATCTAACCTGCATGCTAGTCAGTCCGAGTCTTACCATGCATGAAGCTGAAGTCTACTATGGGTCTGACGGCTGTCCCTCCATTTGCCACGTGTGTGGTAGACTTGTCCATGCCATGTGTGGTAGACTTGTCAGTACCATTGCTGGTACAACCATACCGTTGCTGGTACAATGGCCTGCCTATAAGAGCCTGTGTTGCCCCTCTGTTCCTTGGTTTTTGTCTTGACTTAGAGTTGCGGGAGTTGGAGTGCGTTAGCCTTGGCAGCGGCCTGAGTGCCTGCAAGTGTAACGGCTGCCAACCTGTCCCTGTGGGCTCAAGCAAGAGAACCCCAGCGCAGGCTTGAGAGTGCCCGCTGTCGTTGAGAGATTGTGCAGGTGAAGCATCTCCAGTGCAAGTGTGAGACCAGCTACACACCTACCTCCCTTGATATACCTTGCAGACATCCTCTGGCAGTGCTAGCTTGAGAGGTTCTGCTCTCCATTGACAGTAAAGGACCTGGAACCTCCCTCAGCAAAGGCACCCCAAGCGCGCAAAAATTTGCTCAGTGGTAGTAGCGCCCGCTTTGCATGCGAGAGGTCAGGAGTTCGATCCCTCTTATCTGATGTGACGGTGGTAACATTGGGTCATACACCTACACGTGGCACTCGTTTTTTGCAAGTGCCTGCACATGCCTGTATAGTCCCAAACGCGTGAGAGGGACTTGGTGCAACCCACAGAATGACAACTCAGAGCACCGCCTTGCTACCCTCTGTGAATGGTCGTGGTAAGATAGTAACAGGTCGTGGTAAGATAGTAACACAAGCAGAGAACACAAGCAAGCTCCCTGGCCGTGGGCACTAGCTTGTCACGGAGTGAGTTTGCCACACATCTCTACTTGCAAATGTCCTTCCACAACAGTAACCCTAGTAACAAAGCTAACTGACCCTTCAGTAAACCCGAACCCTGTTCCATTCTTCAAAAATGTCGCAGTGCCAGGCAGGCTAAGGGGACGGCACGACCTCCAAAACAGTGCAGTCGGTATATCATGGTTTGGTAACCGCTATCACACATAGAAAGGGCTCATAGCTCAGTGGTAGTAGCGCCCGCTTTGCATGCGGGAGGTCGGGGGTTCGATCCCTCCTGAGTCCATCGACGCTTTTGGCAAGCAGCAAGTATTCTTAATCCCTTTTTGATTGCATGGGCGGTATAGTGTTTTATTATTGCATTTAATTATTTAGTCTCTTGGACACAGCGTAGTTTTTTTTGTGGATTGTGCGGCAGGGCTGTGTCCAAGTATGCTCTCAGAACTGGGTCTTGCCTGTGTCAGATCCAATAGGTCTCTTCCCGAGACAAACAAAGATCACGTGAATAGCAGGTGAAGCTGGAAGCAAAGAAGTGGCAACAGAGAGCATGGTTAAGCCTGAATGAAAGCCAACAGGAAGGCAGCGGAAGGCATATATGCCCTCCACTGCTTCCGCTTCCGCTGGCCTGCTATAGCAGGTAAGCACAACAGGCCGACAGGCTGGCAGGCTGTCAGGCTGCAAGGGAATAGTTGCAGGGCAAGTAGAGGTTGATGTAATGGAAAAGTTTGCGGTAGAAGCCCCGATGAGAGTGCAATACTGTGCAGTGTGCATGACTGGCTCCCCTGCTTCCGCATCTAGGCCTCCTCACCCTCCAAAGGCTATGCTCATTGTAAATTGCCAGCTGCTCGCGCATGAACTATGAGGGCTGCTTAGAAGCTCGGATTCAATATATTGAGTCCGACCTATATAGGGGTAGTTGGGCCTGCATGTGGCCCAAAGATCGCACCCCGACACTGGGCATGCATGCATGCCGCCTTCCACCAACTTCTCTTGGACCGGCCGCTGGAGTCATGTGCCATGGTGTGCCCAGGATCCTGTTTGAGCCCTTCCCGTCACATGTGTTTCCATCTCAATGCAGCCTGGGGACTAACGGCCCCCCCCTAAGCAAAATGGCACAAGTGTAAACGGTCACTGGCTTTGCCAGGCAATTCCCATAGCCATGTGCATGCTTCCACCTCAGCCTGTTGTGGTTCCATGCTCAGCGTAGGTATCCCCTATGTTGCTGGGTGACTTTGCTTACAAGCTTCCTACGTTCCACTGCAGCCTGTGATTTTGGTCACATGAGACACACAACAGTTACCTTGTGGTTTCATGATTTTCCCTGCCCTGTCCACCCCCTTCCTCCTGCTTCATAAACAGATGCTGCTCATGGCGGCATGTTCCACGGCTCGGGTGCGTGCAAGAGACGCCTCGGGCTTGGCTTGGACTTCTCCAAGGCCACTATCAAGACCCGAAATGGGTAATGGTAGGCTGTCCGGAGGCTGTCTAACCATCCGGGTGCTCGAAGGCATAGTCTGCCTGCCACTGCGCCCCCAGCGCAAAAATTATGACGACAGCCACGTTGTAGCCCGCAAGCACCACCCAGAACACCACCCTGCAAAACACACCAAAGCCAGCAGAGGACTGGGCACATGCATTTTGTAGCTGTGCCGCATGCAAGCCCACCAGCATTACTCGCCAGACTGGGAACCAGCGCCCCTCACAGCAGCCTGGTTCATCAGCTTGTGAGATTTTTTGGACCCTTGGGCCCCTTTGGTGGTTTCAGCCAGTCCCTACAACGCCAAAGGACCCAGGCAAGCCCCGGCATCCAGACATGGCTGCTCCTGCCTATTACCATGCGGAACGGTGCATGCCAGGTTGTCTCCAAGGCAAACAACGGTCAGCCCGCCCTCCCCACCTGTCCAGGCTGCGTGCCAAGTGCTCTGCATACTCCTTGTTCTGCTGTGCCTCTTGAAGCATTTCCTGCAGCAGGCAAGCGCCCGCCACACGTGCCCCAGATGGACAGCTGGCAGGCGAGCACACTGCTGATGATAAGCTGACACCCCTCCCCACCCTGCCACACTTACTACTACAGTAGGATGGGACCCCTGCCAGACTGCAAGCTAGCTCTGCCGTCCTCAACATCCGTTGAAAAGTGTGTACACTGTGCAACAGTCCCTGTCAGTGCTGTGCTGTACGCTGCTGTTCTACACCTTCACAGACACCCAGCAGCATGGCCATTACTGGGCTTCACTTGTAGGGCATACGTGTGCACAGCACCTGACACAAATGACACTCCTGCAGCACAGCCCCCTGACTTGCCTACCTTGAAGCGCAGTTGCTGCACCACCAGCCACCTCCACGGCCACAGCAAGGCTTCCCGCCACCACTGCCAGGCGCAGCAGGCGGGGCGCCAGCCGCCAGCTGCCCACCACCCCCTCCTGTTGCCTCCTCTTTCGACCTCCAGGCCGACGATGCCGTCCCCCCCACCGTGCTGTGCACGCTGTGCCTGCTGCCCGCGGTGCTGCTGCTGGCCATGCCCCGCTTCCAGGTCTCCTCCCTCACAGCTGCCTGCTGCCTTGGACGCACATGGGGAGTCCCCGTCTCCACAACCCCAGCTGGCACCTGGGGCAGGGTCACCCTGCGGGGGACCTGACTCCCCCCATGTCCCCTGGCGCCAGCGGCCCTTGCCCTCTCGGAAAACCGGGGGGCTGTCGGCTTCGCTGTCGCTGCCTCTGTAGCTTTTGTCCTCCGCATCCTCATCGTCTTTCAACTTGCTGGCTTCCTGGCCAACGGGCATGGGTATTTCAACCCCCATGTCTGCGTGCAGGAGCAGCGGCAGCTTACAGGGATCTCTAAAAGCAGGCCTGACACTGGTACCACCCAAAGCAGTCCACAAATTGCTGATTGTATAGTGACTGCCTGCCTGCATGCAGAGATAGCTTGTCATGGTACTTTATTAGTGATAAGACATACCGCCAGCCGCCTATAGTGGGCTGTCGGCAGTCAAGGCAGAAAAAAGTGAGGCAAGTGGGGACTTTGACACAGGCAGGTTGCTATATCCAAGACCCTGTGGTTAAACCACATACGTCAGCAGTGTGGCGCGCTCCCAAGCAGCATAGAGTCCAAAATGCACCTATACAGCTGTGCAAAGGGTGGCGGCCAATCGTTCTTGTCGGTTACTCTTCTCCACAGGGCTGGCAGCAGGATTTCGGGGGATACCCTTACCTCCAAGCGGCTCTTTGTGTATAGCAGCAGCAGCAGTGCCTCCTGGCAGCAGGCACTGCTGGTCCGGGGCTGACATGGGCGACGTCATGGGTTGTGGCGCAGCCACGGCAGGGCCAGGCGCAGCAGCTGCTACAGCAGCAGCAGCCTCCATCCCCGCGGCTGAGGCCAAGCTGTCTCCCCGCACCAGGGTGGTCCAGCGGTGCGTGAAGGCGCGTGAGGCGTGCCTGCCGCGCTCCCGCTGTGAGCGCTGCCGGTCTGCTGTGATGACGAAGTAGACCTGGGGAAGGGAGAAGGAAAGGGATTGGAGGGTGGGTGGGCTCGGAGGCTCGTGTGTATCGAGGTATGTGGGTGTGGTGGCGTGGGTGTGATAAGAGGGGGAACCGGGGGGCGTAGTCTCCCTTAATGCCTGGGACTGTAGGGCGCTTTTGGAAAAGTGCGAGACATAGATGCTCAGCCTGTGGCATTGAACCCCACTCTGACGGAAGATTGATGCAGGGCATGGGCAGGCATTAGAGGCTCCATTTGTTGCCCAGCGCTCCCCTCATGTCTGTCAAGCAAAGGGAGTAGCTGGCTACATGTGGTCAGCTCTCATTGACCAACAAGATTAGTAAGCAAGCTGGTCGGCCTAGTCTGGGCATGCCAGCCACTGGCGGCCATGCCACTCAACCTACTGATAGTAAAGGGTGCAGGTAGCCTTACATACCACGATGCCCACTCATGACTCACCACGATGCTCATGATGCCGATGATGGCCAGCACAGCGTAGGACACCTGTAATTCAGAGGACAGGGGGAGTGTGCGGTGCCAGCTTGCAGGCAGCCTGCTAGTTCACCATCGTACTGTGCAAACAATTCCAGGTTCCGTCGGGGCTACCCTAGCTGGCAGTGCTGCTGCGAAGTGTGTGTGATACAAGGTGCATGCTCACGCAGCCTGCAGCCCCTCTGACCAGCCGGTCTCCTAAGCTCACCATGAGCAAGACCATGAAATTGCCTCCCAAGTCCGTCAGTGAGAACAGTCTGAAGGGACAACTCACAATGACCAGCTGCTGCGTGGGCACCACGGTCGAGCTGCTGGGCAGCACACTGCTGATCACAAACTGGATGGCTGCAATGGGCGAGCAAACACACAGCACCTTTGGTCCATGCCATAGCCTGTGCCACAATTTATTGCTATGGTTCAGGTTGGCTGGCTCTAGAATATTGTGAGACATAGCCAAACACAGATCTTCCCTTGCATGGCAAAATGCATGGCATAGCAACAACAAGCACATCCAAGCAGGGTTGTGCCTGCAAGCAAGCTCACCTGTGAGCGAGAGGAACATGGTCACTACCACGCCCAGCCTGCACAGGTTGCATCGGGGGTGTCAGTGCATGGGAATGACTCACCTCCACACGCTCACACCCCAACAGCTCCTGGTCTCCAGAGCAACTCGCAAACCATGCCCATAGGGTTAGCAACCCACGGTGACTGCCTAGCAGCCTCCGCCACAGCGCCACCAGACCTCACCCCTCAGGCACCCAAAGCCCGCCAGCTTTAGCAGGTGACACGCCCCGGTATGCGTGGCCGCCTCAGCACCCCGCCTACCTGGTGTCCAGGTGGCGCGGGCTGATGAAGAACACCAGCAGGCACAGCCACACGTTGACGGCGATGGGCAGGAGCGCCACGATGATGTAATAGTTGCTGATGCGGCCCACGGTGATGACTACGTCCACGCCCTCCGTCCACAGCTGGCTGGTGAAGGGCGTCACGCTCTTGTTGGCAGGGTTGATGGGCCAGGGGTCCCCGGGGGCGGAGTAGGTGGCACCTGCTGCTGGCAGGGAGGGCAGCCAAGCAGTACTCCATCCCTTAGGCACGTTCAAGGTAAGCTAAATGCCGCCCTCGTGCTGACATACACAGGCTGCTGGGGAACCTGCATTGCCCTGGGTTCACTGTGATGTGCGTCTAGGTGTGTTTCCATAAGGAAACGCCATGCCAGAGATATATACTGCCCCCCCCCCCCCCCCNCACNCCACACACACACACACACACACACACACACACACACACACACACACACACACACACACACACACACACACACACACACACACACACACACACACACACACACACACACACACACACACACACACACACACACACACACACACACACACACACACAC
>BBXU01002633.1:0-19092 GCA_001598975.1 Parachlorella kessleri
ACACACACACACACCCACGCGACCCTGCCTCACCCCCCGCTAACCGACCTGGTAGGAGCAACCCTGGATGGGGGCCGCCCACGCCCGCGAGCGGATGGAGTTGCGGGCGGTGGAGGGGTAGCTGTCCCGCGCTGCCACCGGCCGCACCACAGCGCGCACCTCGGCCACCGCCTGGGGAGGGTGGGTCACTGCAGGACGACAGCAGCAGCAGCCCCAGGGGCTGTACTTACGGCTGCCATGAATGAAGCTGCTGCTTTGTGCGGTGGCAGCAGGCACCTGCTTGCTAACCTGACAACTAGTGGGGCAACTGCTGCTGGTAGGTACAGCCAGCAGGTTGTAGCAGCTGCTGATCCAGCGGTGCCGGCAGCAACACACCTTAGTTCCCCTCACCACCGGGCTTGCAACCACCCTTCAACATCCTTGCTGTACCCTATCCAGCCGACTCCCAATGTCCACACACAGGGCAGCAGAAGAGGAGCCTCCGCAACAGGAGCACAATAGTAGCCCAGGCCCAGGCCTCCCTTCACATTCCCTGACAGAATTCCCCTATACTGGGCCACCTGAGCAGATCCAATCCTCCGCACTGCTTCAGCATAGTCCATACAACCGCGTCACTG
This sequence comes from Parachlorella kessleri, assembly GCA_001598975.1. Taxonomy (NCBI): domain Eukaryota; kingdom Viridiplantae; phylum Chlorophyta; class Trebouxiophyceae; order Chlorellales; family Chlorellaceae; genus Parachlorella; species Parachlorella kessleri. Next base: position 618 of record BBXU01002633.1, read on the forward strand.
GTGTAGACAGAACAAGGGTCAAATGTACTCAGTCACCAACTGTCAGCCCCTGCCTTCCCCTGCCACCCACCTGAGTGGAACCAGTAGCCGCAGTGCATGAGCACCGCCACCAGGTCTGAGTCCTCGGTGTAGACGTCCGACCCCCACAGCTGCCGGGCTCGCACCTGGCGGTTGTTGCTGGTCAGGCAGTGGGCTGGAATGCGCACCTGCGGTACAAGGCAGCATCACCCAGCTCAACTTGAGCCATGCCCCTTGTAGCAAGCCCCAGAAACTTTACCGAGAGCGGGACTGCCAAGGCAACGCTAAGAGAAGGAACCCTCCCCCCCTCCCAACTGGGGGCGAGGCAACCTGCACTTGGCCCCAGCGAGGCAACTTGGTCAAGGCTGCCGTCTGCCGTTGTAGTCCTGCACGCAGCTGCTAGGCTGCGCACCTCTATTGTGGCCGAGCCCCCCTCTTGCTGTGCCCGCGCAAATGCTGCAGCTAGGTCCCTAAGTGGCTCGCCCTCCTTGTAGAAGGTGGTAGGCAGCCGTGGGGCTGCAGGGTTGGCCAGGGAGAGTATGGCGGGCGTTGGCATGCGCAGACGGGTGACTGAGTCGCGTAAACCGTCCGGGACGGTAGGCAGGCGCCGGGACGAGCAATTACGAGATGGTCCTAGCGGCGCTGGAAACCGCGGATGCTGCTGATCACGGCATCCGAAGATTTTGCTTACCAAGCCGAGTGCAGGTCGACTTGGCTGCCAGCCCAGGACCCACGAGTCATGCTGAGCCCGACCCAGGCACATCCAACCCACCTGCTTTCTTTACGACTCCATCCATCCGTTGCCCCTTGCTGCCATTCCGGCCATCGTATCCAAAGGCTGCATCAGCTGCTCGTTTACTCATGCTGCTCCCCTGGCTGTCAGCTTGGTGGGTGGAGCAGCGCGCTGGAGGTTGTGTGCCAGGCCCTTGGCGGTGGGCAAGACTCTGACCCTCTCTTGGTCAACAAAATCAAGTACCAAGACCACCTAGCTGACCTTCCACGCCCCTCAAATCTGTATGCTGCACAAGCCTCAACCTATGCCAACCCAATCAACCCCTCAACTTTCACAAGAGGGTCGGTACTGCACGCAACTCCAAGTACGCGTTCAGACTCCAGGACTCGAGAGGGAGCTGACAGTCTGCAATCAAGTGGGGGATGGTGAGAAACACCATGCTTGACTTGCTATTTGATCCAGGACGTGGCGGTTGCGCCCACTGAAACACGAAAGACATGCAGGGCCTTAAACGTGGCCTACTTTCAAAACTGGTGTTTCGATTTGATCATGGCGAGCTATGCCAGTGCAGTTGCTCAACAGTCTATTTCGCTCAAGCCATGTGCACACATGCACGTTTTGCTGCAGCGCCCCAGACTACTGCACGCAAATAACGATAAGAATGCCAGGGCTGGTCTTTGTAGGCATGTGGTCTTGCAGACCAGGATGTCTAGGGGCTGCCTCTACTGCAAAAGCAGTCTAGGGGACCCTGGTCAAGAGCCACCGCCTAGCAACAGCAGCAGTGCCACCCCTGACTTTCTGGCAGGAGTCAACTGGTGACTCACCTGGAGCAGGGCGTTGCGAGTCAAACCGACTGAGCTGCCCAAGACAGACCTGTGGTTCTGCAGGTTTTGCTACTCAGCCCTGGGCTTGCTCTTCCTCACAGACTTCACACCCTTGGGTGGGTGATTTAAAGGAGTTGTCTTGATGTGCAATAATGGTTCACTTGCATCATGGGCATGGTAGGCTACCACCCACCTCCTCACCATGCCTGTGTGACCGTAAGCGCCTTTGTGGGTGCAGGGTCAGCTATACAGTCAGCGCAGAACCCAGGGGTAGCCCTTGCCTTGCTGCAGTGGGGCGGCTTTGTGGTTCCAACACTGTACTTTTCCCGGCAGAAGGGCTTCAGCCTCCCTAAGACGTTTCAGTTGCGAGGCTGCAGCTCAGCCTGGCTGGCAGGGGCAGCAGCAGCCGGACCCGTGCTGTTCTTCATAGTTACTGGTCTGGTGCAGTTGAGGCTGGGGGCAGTGAATGGCGCGTCTTGGGCTGGCACCAGCAGCGGTGCAAGCCCTGGTTGGGGGGTGGCTGGACACTCCTTAGCCTCTGTGCTCGCCCTTTATGTTTTGTCCCCAGCAGGTGAGGAGATGTATTTGCCTGATCTGTGTATTGGCCTAATCTACTTCTCTTTCGATGGGGCGCCTGGTGCTTGCTCTGTCAGTGATTGCATCTTTGGGCACTGTTGAGCATACACTCCATCCCTGGATGCCTTGGGTCTGTAATGCAGCAACCTCCGCAGTACGTGAGCGCCCCTGTGGATGTGTAATCTTCTTGTAGCACTTGAAGGGTCAGCCACCAAGCTCTCCTCGTCACCTCAAACCCTTGTTCTTACTTTTGGGCTCATTGCACCTCTGCCACGGATTCCTGCCCCTGCTCCAGTTGCCGAGGAGCTACTCTTCCGTGGTTTCCTGTTAACCGCGCTGCGACAACGGCTAGGAAGCGTGGACAGCGTGGCCGTCAGCGGCGCCCTGTTTGCCCTCATGCATCTTTCCGTTGAGCAATTCTTCCAGTTTGCACTGCTGGGCTTTGCCTGCGGGGCGGCTTGTGTTGCGGCAGATAGCGTCTTGCCTTCTGTGATCCTACATGCTGGCTACAACTTAGCTGCCGTGGCCTTGGCATTGAGAGGGGGCAGCTAGCTAGAGTTATGACAAGCATTATATACCCAGTATGTACCTACCATACCCTTTGGATCTGACAGCAAGTCAAGATGTGGGTGCAGCAGCTGCATTCGTAAGCTATGCAAGTAATACCTGCAGTCATAACTTAAACATAAAAGCAAAGAGAGGCAAAGAAGCCATGAAAGAAGAGGGTGCAGAGGAAATTTACGTCAAGGAAAGATTCAAGGTAGGCATACATGTGGCTTCATACTGATTTCATGTCTGGAATGCACCTCATCACAAGACGGCCTCGCTTGCCGGGGTTAGGGCAGTCAAGTCAACGCGCACCATACTCAGTGTGTTGGAGCTCCAAGCACATATTGGCTGTTTCTCTTGGCATCAAAACTGGACCCCCAAGTGAAACTGTACGCCGAGCTGCAGCCCTCCTGGCAGGGATGCAGTCCGCACCGCTCCCGTGCTGCCAGTGAGGGCGATCTCCAAGGGCCCCCCATGGCCCAGCGGCTGCCCATCATTGTACCATACCCACCTACATCAAGACACTCCCAGTTCAGTTCAATAGAGGCAAGGTAGGCTGGACACTAACTTGGGCGAAAAGCCTTTAATGCCCTACTGGTTGCGTGTATGCTGAGCCAGTGACACTCACCCCTGACTTGCACAGTCTTCGGGCCCCACCACCCACCTATGCCAGTCTGTCAGCTGTAGTGGGTGGTTGTTGATGGTGGCATTTGCGATGGGATCTGCGGAGTTGCTGAAGCTTAGCTGCTGGTAGTAGTCATTGCTTCCTGCAGTCAAGCAAATTTGGGTAACATTTGTGCCAGAAGCGTATGCAAACCACCTGTCATATGCCAGTGTTTTAAATTGGATACATAGTTGTGGCATGCGAACGGTCTGTGCCACACTACAGGACCACACCGCAGGCAGTTATGGAAGCATTCCTGTGAAGTACCACCTGACCATGGCATTCTACACACCGTACCTGGCAAGACATCTAGCCGGATGCCACCAGTGTCAAAGGGCCCACAGGGCACTATGAACCAGTCCACTGGAGCTGATCCCTGTGTCAAGCCAGTCACCTCCCTACGCAGGAGGAAAAAGGGTCCATAGGCAAGCCGCTTTGTTGCCCTGGCTGTGCTGCGTCACCTGGTAGTTTAGCCTTGCACACAATTGCCACAATGGGACAGCCGAGACTGGACCTAAGGAAAGGCTGTCATCCACCACCAGGACCTGAGGATAGTCTCCTCGTTCTAGGGAGGCACCATCGGTGCGAGTCAAAGGCCTCGGGAAAGAGGTTTGGTGCTGCCATTTGTAGTATGCTGTAGCCTTTGCAGGCGTGCCCGCACCTGAAAGGCATCCAACTGAGCAGGATGTCGTGCTCACCACAGTGACCACAGTCATCTACCAGCACAACTGGCAGGACAGCTGTTGTGGCAAATTTACAGAGCGCTGGGTTGCTGCAAACCACGGCTATGCAGCGCCCACAAGCTTGGTGCAGCTTTTGGTTGACAGCACCAAAGCGAACCTGCAAAGTGGTGTGCAGTCCAACGGCACAGGTTTCACGTCACGAGCAGTTTTCGGTCAGTTAGGTCATAACTTGTCTAAAGCACAGAACTGACCAGGGCAGATATGCAATGGCGAGTGTGACATGCTTCAAGACCTGCTGGATTACAGCGGGTAGACCCACCTGCGCATAGTCATCCATATATCCAAAGCCACAGGCCAAATCCTTAGCGCTATCCACTTTGAGGGCTGGCTGCCATGCCCCCAGCGTTGCTAGTCCTCTATGAAGTGGAAACTGCGGCAGAGGGAGACCAGAGCAAAGGTGGGCCTGGGGCAGGGGTGCAACTCTGCAGTCTGGGACTGCCTGTGCTGGTGGGTGCCCACAAACTATGCTAGCAGCCCCTGCAGGCACGACCAAGAACAAAAGGACACTGCTGCGCAGCAACTCCTCGGTTGGCAGCAACGCTGAAGAACGCCGCAATGCCAGTCTGAAATACCTGCACTGCTGGCGGCGCTGGCTCTTTTGAAGTACTGGGTAGCTGAGGGCTATGCCTGGTTTCGTTGGTTAAAGGTGATGGAGCTGGCTACAGTCAGTCACCCACTTTGAAAGGCAGTTGGGCTCACAAGCTAGAGGATGGCGTGAGAATAGTAACATCGTGTGCAGCCGCGGGGCTGAAGAGCACTGGCACTGCACCTCGGGCGGAGGTCTGCTGGCAGCTGCTGGCAGTGTTATAGTGATGAGAAACACGATCAAGCTGGCTAGCCTCCGATGCGCTCCTGTTCGCATGGCCCGACTCATCCTGTGGATTGTCGGTCTGGGTTCTCTAACAAGCAGATGCGTATGGTACGAGGTTATACAAGAAATGGAGAGACGATTACCACAAACTTGTATTGTCAACCTTGGCACGCATGACAGGGCGCGGACCTGGATCATGCCTTGGATGCGCGCCCTGCTGTCGGTTGCAAAGAATTGTGAAAATGTAGCGCCATGCACCAGTCGAGCAACCCAAATGTCATCTTCTAGGCAAAACCTCGGAAAGCAAGGCAACCCCCTCTGCCACTTCGTTGCCAACTGCTGGGCCAGCCATTGTCAGAAACAAGCCTTGGCAAGGCGAGAAAGAGCAACTGGAAACTTCCCTTGGAGGTATCACATATGCTACACACCCGCTTCAAACTCCGATTCGAGAGCCACTGGATCCAAGCCCACAAAATGTAGATGCTTGGGCAGGAACACAGGGTAAGCCATAAGACAAGCTCGCCTTAAGGTGCTTTCCTGCCCACTGGGCAACCATGCTCAGTCCTATATTTGCATGCATCATCTCGTTAAACTTTTTACCTTACTTTAGTCCAAGTAACTGCATACCGGCACCTGACCATGCAGTACCCACACGGGGGCCCAACAGAGCTAAGAAGTATTGGGCTCTCCTCGAAGCACAAAACCCAAGCACCAATTATGAAGGGCACGTATACCACTGCACATATGTCAAAGTCTTCACTGACCGGTTCGTAACGAGGCAGAATTCCAGGGCTCATGTGCACTTGGGTTCACTAGGACAACCTTCCATGCCACCCAAGGCAATCTCAGCATTACACAGTGCCGCGCTGACAGTGACCACCGCATCATAGCCACAGGGAGTCATGCTGGCGTGCATCAGCGCCAGCATGGCTGGGTCACAACTGCACCTGCAGGCAAGCAGCGGAATCTGAGCAGGCCAAAGCTGCCCCAACAGGTGCTATCAACGAAAGGGCCGGCGGGGACCAAAGCAGCCTCGGAACAGGCTGGCACCTGCACCTTAAGCAGTGCATGAGACTGCCATGGAGCACAGGTGCTGTTGCATTGATCCCTTGCCGGAAAACAACAACCTGTACCTGCTCCAGTCTGTCTGCTTGTAGAATCGCTGCCCAGCTTCACAGCAGGCTGGCGGGATGGTCACATTAGCCTTCAGGCCTTCAAGCTGCTCTTTGGGTACGGGGTGTGGCGACTGCAGGTCTATTAATCCATTGAATGCAGCTAGTAGGGGCAGGCAGGGCTTGAAGGTTGCGAAAGCCTCATCAGCGCACGAGGTACAGCTGGCCAGAGGGATAAGGGGGAGCACGAGCGCCACCCACAGTGACCGACACATCGTAGAGAGGAGGCTATCGATGGGGCCCTCGTATGGACGAAACGAGCATGTCTGGCTATAGCCACCGCATATGCCTGAGGCCCTTCTGGCCAGTTTCTGGTATTGCGGGTGTCCCCCTTTCGGCCAGTCACTTATCATGGAATGCTGCTTCTGGGCTTGTTTGGCTCTTCCAGCATGTTTCTATCTAAATAGATATAGAAATGGGCCTGGTCATATAATGTCTGGCACCTGTAGCTGTGGCGCTCCCTAGCAAACATTGCCAGTCCAGCACAGCGTTGTACGCCTAGGAATGTCTATTCGGCTGGCCACTCCATCCCCTGCCGCTGAGGCGAAGCACGATTATTTAAGCTAGAGGTCAGCAGCAATGTCAGACGCCTTCATGCAACAGCCGCCGCCGCTGCTGCCGCCGCCGCTTGCTGCTCCTGCCCGCTGCTGCTGCTGGCCGCCACTGCGCCGCCGCCGTCCCGCCGCCGCACATACATGTACAGCCCGTTGCTGGTGTGGATGGTAGCACCGGTGGTGACGCCCACTTCTCTGCCCGGCACCAGCTCGAAGCTGTACTTCTTGAGGAGCACCGCCAGCACCACAACCGCCTCCATGAGCGCAAATTGGTCGCCCACGCACTTGCGGGGCCCGCCGCTGTGCGCAGGGGACAGGGGGCCAAGTTTGCACCGCATCAGCTGGACTTGTGTGCAGGAGCGCACCGCGGTGCCCAGCAAAGCTTCATGTTCAAGCCGAGACGCCGGACCCGCCTTGCATGCACCTGAGCATGCCCTTGTACAACCACCCTCCTTCAGTCCTGCAGGCTCCTGGCTGGCTCCAGCAGTGGGGCGGGAGAAGGGGGATGGCCAGCGAGGGGGCTTACCTGAAGGGGATGTACTTGTAGTCTGTGTTCTGCTCGTTGGGGATGGGGCCGTCCAGGGGGAAGCGCTCAGGCTTGAACTCGTTGGCGTCCTCGCCCCACACCGCGGGCGAGCGGTGCAAGTTGTACATGCTAATCATCACGTCCTGGCCGCGAGGCACGGTGTAGCCGCCTGCAGCGCACAGGGGAAGGCTGCCTCATGAGGAGCAGTGCCATGCGATACCTGAACCAACAAGCAAGGCATCACAGTGGATATTCTTCAATTGCAGTTAGCAAGCAACGGTGACTAGCCACCACCTAGGTATTATGGCATTGTGGTGCTGACTCGCCTGCATGTCCTCCAGTAAAGGGTGGCACGGCCAAGGGAACTACCGTAGGCTAATACCCTGCATGCTGCTCACCGGGGAGCTTGTCCTCCACCAGGGCTCGGCGCAGCAGCACGGGCGGGTGGGGGTACAGCCGCATGCTCTCATTCACACAACGCATCACATACTTGAGGCCGGCGTAGTCAGACATGCTGGGCATGTCGCGGTTACCCAGCACAGCGTCCACCTCAGCCTGGGCCTGCAGGGGGGGTAGCCAAAAGCATCATGAGAGCTTGCTGAATGAGCCCCGAGCCTTGGACTGCACAACAGGAGTAGAAGAGCCCCACAGCGTCCACCCCAGCCTAGGCAGTGGCGCGAGGAAGTATGGGGTAGCGGTGGCGAGCCATGCTGGGCATGCCCCGCACGCTCAGCATAGCATCCACCTCTGCCTGGGCCAGTAGCTGAACACTAAAGCCGAGGGGCGCAGCATACAGGATCAGCCGGTCCCGAACTTTGTGTCCACCCGTGCCTGGGAGTGCAGTTTGTCGTACACATCACAGGATCGGGGGGGGGGGGGGTCCCTCTCATGCATGGGGTGGGCGCCGTGCATAACGTACATGATCAGGACCGGCTCACAGCTGTGCTGCCCCAGCCACCCTGTCTGCCCACATTGGCCGCTGCATCAGCTGCTGTTCCAGTAGAAGAGGAGCTAAACAGGAACCCAAAGTCATGGCTCACCCGCGAACCAGCATCTCCCACCTTAGCCACCTTCACAGCCTGTTCGCCAGCAGTTTGAGGAGCTGGGAAACCACCACCTTATGACTCGCCCCTGACACAGAGCCGCCTACTGACCTTGGCCATGGCGCCTGGATTCCTATGCTAGCAGGTAGATGACCTGGCGAAGATCACCTAATCGTGACTCACCCCTGACACAGCCCCGCATACCCCTCACCAAGGCCTCACCTTGGCCATCGTGTCTGGGTTCTGTGCCAGCAGGTAGAGGGTCCAAGTGAGCGCGGAGCCGGTGGTCTCGTGCCCCGCAACCAGCATGGAAAGCAGGTCGTCCCGCAGCTGCACAGCAGTGGCACAGAGGGGATTGAGAGGGTGGTGGGGGCGTTCAGTGGTGAAGAGCTGGAGGTGGCACGTCAAAGGGGGGAATGTGAGAAAGTCGCAGTGCCCGCCAGCAATACAGAGAGCAGGTTATGGCTGCATGCCAGAACATCAAAACTAAGACTAGAAGCGTGGGTGGTGTCACGCCGCTTCATCCTAGACACCCCTACTGCACAGCCTCACCATCTCTCTTTCCCTTACATTCATGTCTTCAAATTCCCACCTGCAGTGATGAGACCTCCTCCCGCGACGCAATGAGGAATCGCAGCACGGAGGGGTCTGAGTCGTTGATGTAACCCTCCTCGAATGACGCCTCCTCCTCAGCATCTACCATGGCCTGCACGGTTGTGGGGCAGGCATGTTGTTGAGTGCTTGTAGGTGGTAATGCTTCAGGTTGAACATGTGTCCCTCTTCAATAACGACGGCTACTCATGGAATATATAGAAAGGCCCCAAAAAAGAGACAGGGTTGATGAGCTTATGGTGCGTGGCGATGCATCATAACGACCCATCAATGACATCCCAGCACACACCCCACCTCACTATCCACCCATGATGCACCCGTCCACACACCACTGGCACCCGCCCACGCATCCACACCCAGGCTCACACCACGGCCCCGCTGCCCGCTGTGCTGGACCACCCCCTAACCACCCACCTTGCACTTGGCAATGAGTTCGCTGGTGGTCTTCCTAATAAGCTCCACGGCCTCAGCAGCCTTGCGCTGGCGAGCAGAGAACGCATTTAGTAGGGGCACCTTCCAGAAGGGCAGCAGGTCAGTCGCCCTTGTCTCCGTCTCCTTCAGGCTTGTGTACACCGCCTGCAGTGAGGACCACACAAGCATAAGGACACTTGGCGGTGCATAAGAGCGAGGCCTTCCAACAGCGCAGCAGGAGGTCTGCGGCCAGGATGGCAGCCACTGCCTGCCAGGGTCCACTGATGTATGAGTGGCATTAAACCGTAATTGGCAGCGTTGCTGCTCCCCTCAGCGAGTCCGCCCCTGCCTCATCTGCTGCCCAGCAAGCCGACATCACTACCCCAACACCAGCAGCATCAAACCCCTCCCCCCTCCCCTTCCTGCCCGCCCCTGCGTGGGCCAACAGTAATTCAAAGGAAGTCGGCATTGTGTTTTGCAAACAAGGCCAACCCAGCCCCAGCCCCATCACACCACCTGGATGAGCGGGCTATTAGTCGTGAGCGAGTCGAAGTCGTAGTTGAACACCGCCTTGCCGATCACGTCCAGCGTGACCTGGGAGAAGCAGGCCTCCATGTCTATCTGCTCGCCACTGGCAGCCACCACCTGCACAGGTGACATGGAGCACAGCATCTCTACATGCGTTGTGTGCCATGTCTCCAGTTGCATCCTGGCTTGCACCAGTGCAGCACCAACAAGCAAGGCAGACAGCTGTTTCGCAGCCCGCCCACCCCCCCTCCCTACCTGAGCACCATTTTGTGAGTCGGAGCTACACGGCCTTGTGGCTGGACCCACCGCCTACTCTTCCAGCACCACAACCGTCTGCACTCCCACTTGCGCTTGGCCTACAATTTCTTATACCTTCCATCCTATACTCGTCAAGTTTCCCTTCGCATCCGTACATCAGCATATGTTCCAACGTTGTCTTATGTGCTTTGCAGCCCACCTGAAGCTTGCGGGAGAGTTGCAGGGCGCTGGGCCCAAACACTCGCGCCAGCATGGCCTCCAGGTAGGCTCTGTGGAGCGCCGGTGCCACCGCCCGCCGTCGCACGCGCCACTGGTCGCCGCCTACGCAGGGCGATCGGGTACGCCACATTGTCCAACGCAACCCCAGTCTTGGCAGCGGATGCGCACCCAGGGTACCAGGATGAGTAGGAGCTTGCCAAGTGTCAAGGGTGAATCTTGGAGCACCCAAGCGAACCACCTTGCAGGAGGGTACTGTGGCTAAGAATGTGAAGCGCACACATGACTAGCACCAGGTAAGGGGTCCACAGGAGCTAGTGCCCACGAGCGGAACCCACCAATCTCACGACTGCGCCGGCCCATGCATAGCCAGGAGGGGGCAAATTGCAAAACCCCAAGTCCCCATGCACCCTGCCATCACCCCTTCCAGCCCTCCAAGGGCAGCGCCTCGGACTCAAGTAGGTCATGATATGTCGCTTACCTGAGATGGCGAAGCCGTCCCCAAACAAAAATTTGGCCACCTCTGCCACCAGCCCCTTCTCATAGACAGGCCGGCTAGGGTTGTCGGTAGCCCTCAACACGTGCTTGGCGCAGTCTGGGTCAGAAATGACCAGGAAACTGGAGATAGGTCCTGCAGGCAGGAAGGAAAACGGCAAAGGAGTAAGGCGCCGTATTAAGTGTGAGGCTTCAAGGAGTAAGGAGCTGTATTAAGTGTGAGGCTTCGAGCTTTCCTTGGCGCAAAGCAAACGACCCCAAACTAGACACTATTGCTTTTTGGAATATGGGGGAGATGAAAAGGAAGAACTGGGGGCAAAGCCGCAACTGGCCTGTGGGCAGCAGGTAGACGGGGCCGCTCTCCAGCATCCACTTGTACAGCGCCTTAAAAAGGCCACCGCCTAGCAAGTCCTGGATATCTGCCGGCTTGGCGTCCGCTACAGGTACATCCTGCAGCCGGGCAAGACAGCCATAGTTGCTCTGGAAGCGCTTCGGGCACATGATCTATGGGTTGATGGTAAAGCTGCTGAATGACCCCATGTAGAGACACTTGCTCAGCACGCCAGGAGTTAGCAAGCCTCACAACCAAGCAAGACCAGGGCAGACTACAGCCTCCTGCCACCAGCAGGCCTCCGCCTCACCGATTTGCCGCCCCACAGTCGGCCCAGCTGCGTGAGCCAGCCTGGGCTGAACACCGACCGCCCAGCGCCGTCCGCATCTATCAGCTTGCCGGTGTCTATCTTCTGGTTCAGGTCATAGGTCTCCTGCACTAGTGCTAGAAAGTAGCCGTTGACACTTACAAAATGTGACTGACTCAACTGTTGATGGCCACCAGTTGCTGGGGACTCGGCAGACAGTGCCTGAGGCCAGGTACTGCTGGACAGGCCGTTGCAACAGACCTGTTCCTCTGTAGCTGCCCTCAACTTCCTACCAGGACGTGCACTTAAGAGTCTCCTGCTGCTAGCTCTGCGAGTGCACGGGAATGCGGTTGCCACTGGCCTGCATGGCCGCTGCTGAAAAGTGTTGCTGCTCTGCATTGCTTTATAATTGCAACAGCAGCTTGTAAGCTGGGGATCTGAGTAACCGACCAAAAGCACGGGTGAGCAGCAATTTAGATAAAGCTTTACCGAGTCACATGACCAGATAAGCACAGCATACATCGCATGTATGTAAGTAATAAGAACGCGTCTTTAAGGCTTGCCAGTTGAAGTACTATTGCAACAGTGACCATTCAGAACCTTGCCGTATTGTGCTGGCTGATAGGGTGCGTGATCGGTTGAACCCTCAGAGCCAATCCGCACCCTTTTATTCATTCCCTCCGCACCAATAGAAAGCTGTCACAATGGCGACGATGCTTTTCAAGGTGTTCGCCTTGACGCTTAAAACGGTAGCCAAGCCCCTAGCGTCACGATTTGAAAAGTTCATCCTTGGGCACCCAGTTGCTAGGGAGAAGATAGTGAACTTTGCGCAGGTGGGTGCAAGTTGTTGCTGCGTTGGTTGTCAGCCAGGGTGGATGGTGCTTCACCGTCCAAGTGCTGCTGTTCGCCTTTTCAGTTCGATAACGCATTGCCATATCCTGTTACTTGCCGTGAATGCGCACAGAGGGCCTAAGGAAGGCCAGCCTAGTGTGCCACACAGACCACAGACTCTAGCAGCAATCCTACATGCAGAGGATGCATAAGCTGGAAGTCAGCATCAACCGGGGGGCAGAGGGCAAGGCAGGGCGGGCGTTTGTAGGTAAGGAGTGTCAGGGGTGGTCAATGGTGTAGTTTAGCAACAACCTTCTTCCGCAGCAATACTTGTACTTGGTTTTTAGGCAAGGACACCAAGACAGCAATTGCTCCCCCCCCTCCCCCCCCCTTAAGCGCAGGTGAAATGTCGGATGAGAAGGCGTTGCAGCTGGCCTCCAGAATTGTCAGCGAGGGCTTTGTGTATGCGGTGAGCATAGTCCAGAGTGTGCCAGCTTCCCTGCCAACCATCCGTCCGCATATCAAGCTGCAGCTCTCGCACAGGCTATGCTGGTGAAACTGATCATTTATCCATTGACTTACGCACTTATCAGTTAACGAGCTTGCAAGCCAATCTTGCAGTATGCCTATAGGATTCTAGCCACACGGTTGTGCACCTTCAATCACTCATTTTCACTTCCTTATCTTACTTGTGGATGGTGGCAAGCTGCGCGAACAGTGGCGAATTAGTGGTGATTTGTACCGACGGATCTGATGTAGTCAAGCTCTGGTTCTTGCCTAAGTTCTGGTCTGACAGCCTGCCTTACTGGCTGTGTCTCTCATCACACTCATGTCATGCGCCCGAGGCACATGCCGTGGCCTGCACGCAGGTTGGCATAGGAGTTGTCGTGCTTGAAATCGACCGTAAGCGGAGGGAGGACTTGGTCAAGAAAGCCAAGGACGAGCAGCGCGCGGCAGAGGTCAGGTCCTTACATGAGCAGCACTTGCGAGCTGAGAAGGTAAGTGAACAAGTCCGTTTGTATATCAGAATTGCCCCAGCTGTGAGCATGGGACCGGGTGGACTTGTTGGGCATTTCCAAGGACTGCCGCAGCGGGCATTGAAGGTTCCGGTGCTGCATCAGCAGCAGTTGCAGTCAGAAAGGGTGGGTGTTTCCCACGGTCAGCAAGCCCACAGCTGGGGCAAGTGGGGAGTGAGTAGGGGGCGCTTAGTCTTGCCTGGCGGAGCAGTGGTGAGTGATGACATACATGCATGCACACCTTGTGCCATAGGATACTGTACCGCCGCAAGGGCACCTACTATCGTGACGTGCGCCTACTCCGTCATATCTGTGTTCTGGCAAGGCAGCACTGAGCAGGGCGACCTTGACATCAAGTGGCTGGGTGGTTTGTGACCAGAGCTGGTACTTGGGAGGAGTGCTGGGACGGGCTTAGTGGTTAGGTAAAGAGTCCCTTGCGTTCGAGTCCAGCACTCTTTTGCCCAGCCATGGGACTGGTAGGTGAGTTCACAATCCTTTCGCAAAGGACCCAAAATGGGTCTGATTCTCCGCTCTGCAGGATTTGAAGGAGCAGTCTGGGCAGCTGGCAGTTGTCCTGCAGTCAATGGACGACAGGTTAAGGCGGCTTGAGCTGGCTTACCAGCTCCTTGAAGACAGCCCGGCAGCCGCAGGCGGCTATGATGGCGGCAGCTGAAGCACACTGGCCATGCGATGGCGTTGAACAATTGGGCTCCTGTCTTCTTTGCAATGTGTGCTGCCATCATGATATTTCTGTTTCTGTACTTGCCTACTTGGTGCCCTAAAACGGCTCTCTGTGTACTTACCTACGCCTACCTTCCAGTATGACTGTTTCCGTTCATCATCAATGTGCAGTTGATGAAGGAATTCTGCATTGCTAACTGTGCCGGTGAAAGCGGTGGGACAACCGCCTGTCAGGTGCTCAACACACGGAACTTGGTACAAGCCATTGCCAAAGACAGCAGGTGCAAGCAAAGCAAACCGCCAGCGGTCGAAATTCTCTTACTAGCTGCTCCCAAAGTCTGGCTAAGTGATACTTCATTCTGCACCCAGCCCTGTCAGTCCAGCTTAACTCACTCCCTGTTCGCACTACCTGCCACCCATACTAATACATGCAAGTCACGGGCGCATCTGCATCCAATCCTGTTCGTAAAGCACAAGTCTCCCTCCATCAGGGCTGTTCGCACTACCTGCCACCCATGCTAATAAATTTAGCGGGAAACAACATAATCACACACACATTCTGCACCCAGCCATGTCAGTCCAGGTCGTCGGTCACTCCCGCTTTGCACTGCCTGCCACCCATGCTAATAATCAGACAACACAGAGACTCATGTTCGGTAGGCACAGCCCACCTTGTGACCTCCTGTCTTGCAGTAGAAATCTGGCAGCTTGGCATAAGCTCAATCCACGAAGGGGCGCTCAATAGCTCAGACTAACAAGGTGACAAATACAGTATCAGCTCGTTAGCTACTTACAATCCGCAGGCTCACACATCCTAACCATTGGCTTCTGGAAGTTCGCAGCAACAAGAATCATGTACGGCCATGCTGAACAACTGGCCTACAGTACACCGCAAGGCTTCATGAAACAAAGCAGTAGGATTCCATTCGATGCAATGTACAAGATGCTAAAAGTACTCATCCACAGGTTGGCACCTCCCCAGCCCGTCCAGCTGCCTCCCAGGCGTCCCCTCACGATAGCGAGGGATCCAGTGCATACTTCCCTTGGCAAAGCACTGAGCATTTGCGCCCCAGGCCAGAAAGCATGGGTGCGGATGGGTGCAAGCCGCAGCCCCGCAGGTCCAAGACTTCCAGCTCGCGAAGGGTCCGGGCAGGCTGAACCGCATCATAATAGTCCCCCACCTCATTGTGCGCGGCGTCAAGGTGGCGGAGTGTCAACAGCGAGGAAATTGCGGCTGGCAGGCACGGCAGGGAGCACCAGGACAGACTGCATGCAACTGGAAGTTCTGATGGATGCAAGGACAGCCGCGCTAGCTTTGCAGGGTGACTCCTGCGCAGCTCCAATGTTATCACTCAAGCATCAGTAGTTGTACTTCTATGGCATTCGTGGTCAGCTTCCCAGCCCCACCGCTGCCCAGGAGGCAGGGTGAGTCACCTGAGCACCACCACGCAGCAACTCCCTTCCACAAACTTGCCTGAGCCAAGTGAGGGCAGCCAGGGACTGCAGAGCTGCAAAGACAGGGCCGCCATCATCCTGACACCCCAGCATATCGTTGCTGGCCAGGGACAGCTGAGCAAGCCGTGACAGCCCTGCCAGCTGCGCTGGCACCCGCTGCAGGCCACACTCATACATTTGCAAGCTGGTAAGGCTGCCGGCCAGGCTGCGGAGCGGCTCAAAGGCTGCACTGCTGCCGCCGCCGCTGCCCAGCGCCCCATTGCCATTGAGGTTTAGACGTGCCAGAGAGGTGAGGCTGGCAAGGCTGGGCGGAACGCGCCGCAGCGAGCAGCGAGCCAGCTCCAGGCACGTCAGCGCGCTGAGGTGGCCCAGCAGACTCATTGTGCCCCCACCGCCAGCCTCTGCTTCCAGCAGGTCGGTGTTCCAATTGAGGTCCAGCTCGGCCAGTGTCCCTCCCAGAGCCGACAACCCAGGCGGCAGCTGGGCAAGGCCGCAGTTGTTAAGGCACAGGTAGGTCAGCCGGCTGTGGTGGTCGAGGGTCAGGGAAGGCCCCTCCCGGCCGCGTAGGCAAGCGCTGCGCAGGTGCAGTTCGCGCAGCTCCGGCAGCAGCGGCAGCCGCTGCGGCAGCTTGCACTCGCTGAGGTCCAGCCGGGTGAGCTGCGACAAGTGGCGCAGCGGGCGCAACGCGCCTGCTGACGCCCTGCCCAGTGCAGCATTGAAACTGACATCCAGCTCACAAAGGCCAGTCAAGGCCGAAAGCCCAGCCGGCAAGCTGGTCAGCCCACACCAGGGGAGCTCCAGCCGGGTGAGGCAGACCAGGTGCCGGACCAGGTCCCAGTGGGCAGGCGTGGGAGAGTGCCCGACCCTGCGACCCCTGCTTCTAGTGCTACTAGTGCTGCTTGGGCTGCCGCGGCCACTGCTGCCACTGCCACGCTGCCTGCTGCTGGGTCCGCCTGGCGGAAAGGATATGCGCAAGTCTTCCAGCCGGCTGCCTTCTAGGGCACCCAACAGCGCTGGCAGGGCGACTGAGGTGCACCTGCCAAACCGCAAGTGTAGCCGCCGCACGCCGAGCTTGCGGCGCGTCAGCCAACCCCCCAGCGACCACTGCTGTAATGCTGCTCCACCGCGACTGAACAGCGGCTCAGGCTCTGAATCGCTGTCCTCTTCTTCAGGCTCGACCTCAAGCTCATCGTCGCTCAACACATATATGATGCTGGGCTCTGCTGCTGTGCGCCGCGGCGTAGCACCAAAGCGGGCCTCCAGGCTGCCCCAAAGCTGTGCGCTGGCTGCTACCTCCGGACATGCCCACAAATCGTAACAGCAACTCATCAACGCAATCCTGCATACCAGTCGGCAAAACCATTCAGAAAACGCCAAGTAGCAGCTGCTGAACGAGGTGGCAAGGCTGCAACCCCACCGTAGCACTCACGACTGTCTGGGAGCTTGTCACCTTGCTTGCTACAGCGCACACAGACAGTTATCACCTTTACACTACATGAATTTCTACAATTCATATACCACACGTCACCTGTCCCTTAAGTCAAGAGACTGACAGACGCCCTCCAATAACTCCACAGGCAAGCGTGGCAGCCCACTGGCACCACGCCTGCTGCTGCCACTGCTTGAGCGGCGTTGCTCTTCCTCTGAGAAGACTCGGGCTGTAACCATCTGTGCACCTGCAAAGCAAGCAGTGGAGGGACAATTGAGCGAGAGCTCATCAGGTGTGAGTCAGCCTCCAAGCAGGTATCCAAAGCCAACACGCCTTCTTTATACGCCAGTCTTTCAGGCGTCTGTTTGTGTCAGGGTTGACTCCTAGGTGCTTGAGAGACACAGCAGTACCGCGAAAACCCGTTTACTGAGGGCAGTTGGCACTCGTGGCACTGGCATGTGAGCTTAGTGCGTAGTAAGTGCTGCGCTATACGGAGAAGTCAGCAAGCATAATTCCGAATTCCTCAACTGTAGAAGCAGAAAGAGTAGCTTTGCAAAGCTTTGATAGGTTGCACGGGCGGGAGCGACAGCAGTGAGCAACTCAGCATTCTACTCTTTATAGCTGTTGGGGACAGGCATTCTCCAGCG
The DNA here is from genome assembly GCA_001598975.1 of Parachlorella kessleri. Lineage (NCBI taxonomy): Eukaryota > Viridiplantae > Chlorophyta > Trebouxiophyceae > Chlorellales > Chlorellaceae > Parachlorella > Parachlorella kessleri. The sequence goes on from BBXU01002633.1 coordinate 18,048, forward strand.
ATAGGTAGTCTGTTGTCACTGACGCTAGTGAGCCTTTTCAACAACTATATGCTCCTGACATCATGCCAGCCATCGCAAAACTTATAGTCGTAGCGGGCCTTGTACTGATGCTCGTTACAGGCTACAGGGCGATGGTTTGTAAGTATCACTGGACGGCAACCCTGCCCCGTGATACCCTCCCTGGAGCACTGGCCCTACAGATTTCAAGATCGCTTTCCCTAGGCTGGCTAAGGACCAGTGTTGTACACATCCACTTGCCTTTGCAGATAGAGAAGACTTGAGGCTAGCACAGAAGGACTTTGTGGGCCTGCCGCTGCCATTGCTGCTACAACTACTGGCCTCGGCGGCCCTGTGCTTAGGCGGCGGCCTCACACTGTCAGGGGAACTGAAGCCAATTGCACTGGCAGACAACCCAAAGTAAGGAAGCTGCCTGCAGCTGTGGCTAAAGGCACATAGTATCATTGTGCTCGCGGTCTTGGTGTATATCTAGGTGAAGCACTGGGTGGGTGGGTCACCCTGAATGAAGAGTTTGATGGAGTCAAACTAGCCTCCCTGTAGAGCCACACCAACACTGTTTGCTTTGACAGAAATTGCTTGTCGCAGAGAACACCATCACCTGCCTTCCACAGCTGATGCTGGCTAATCCGTCTCCGCGCCAGTAGTAACTGGACAAACAGGTTCCCACCGCCCTGCTGCCCCAATGCTTTCACCACCACAGGAAAGCATCGAGTTCTCGGTGTTCATGGGGCAACACCCTTACGTTCCTACCTGCCTGTGCAGGCCACTGGTCTTCCGGCCCTTACGGATGGACTTTGCTACTTTCAACCATCGCGGCAGGGCTTTTGCAGCGCTTCCACACCTCAAAGGTGTGCCGCCGGTGCCCAGCATCAGCTAGATGGCCAGGACAGTGGTTCACGTGTGTTTGGGCACCCTCTTGTCACTGGATACTATAGAGGCACTAATGAAGTGTCCAGCTGAGCCAGGCCCCCTGCAATTGTGGGCAGGCTACTAGAGGCAGTGAGGGGCTCACCCCTCAAATGTACAG
>BBXU01002634.1:0-11230 GCA_001598975.1 Parachlorella kessleri
AAAAGCAGGCAGAATTAGAAAGGGGAGACAAGCTGCAAGCACACTGACAGTAACACAACCGTGTACACTTAGAAACTGGTACCATGTACCATTCATAACTTTCAACATCACAAGACAGGAGCGAGGAAATCCCGGAAGCTCCTACTTCGGGGGCACCTGCTGAGCAATACAGACACTGCCTGCAAGTCTAGGTTGTAGATGTATGCCACAAAAGGGGAAGCTTACTGGCTGGTGGAGGTGCATGTACATCAACTTGGCATGCCCTCTATCGAGCGCTTCCAGCGCAGGAGGCTTGGCAGCAAGATTTGTCTGCAGGCCCTCAAGTTCTTACCCTTGCCGGACCCTTGGGTCTGACCTTTTCAATCCAAGATGCACATACCTATTAGACTCAGCTTGAGGTCTGCAGTGCTTCCATCCCAGGGTGACAGCTGGAGTAGGTGCGTAAAACGCGCCATGCAGGGCATTCCAGGCTGGTCTGTAGTGTCTGCATCACGTGGAAGGGAAGTTACACAAGTAGTGTATTATCGACACCTTAAGTGAACTAGTTGTAAGCAAGCTTCACCCTCCAGCAGACCTGGAACCAGCCGCAACTGGGAGTGCCACGCTTTCTGCACCGATGGCTGAGCAGCCGCTAAGGATAGGTGTGCTGGCCCTGCAAGGGTCCTTTAGGGAGCACATGGCTAGCCTGCGCCGCATCCCTAACGTGGAGGCAGTGGAAGTGCGAACAAAGGACGAGCTGGGCAGCGTTGCTGGACTTATAATCCCAGGTATGTTGGGCAACAGTGTGCATGACAGCAGCATGGTGCGTTGAAGCGAGCCGTGAGCGCGTGCCCTGGCCTTTCCAGGCTGCCCAGGCATGTGGTGCATGTGGGTGCTTGTGCTAACCTCCGCTTAACATCTTCTGCTGAACTAAGTTGTTGCTGGCGCAGGAGGTGAAAGCACCACCATGGCCCTGGTGGCGGAGCGATGGGGCCTCATCCCCGAGCTGCAGCAGTTTGCAAAGGCAGGCAAACCCGTCTGGGGCACCTGCGCTGGGCTCATCTTCCTAGCTAACAAGGCGACAGGTATTATGCTACAAACCTTCCCCAGGGACCCAGGGTTTTCTAGTTGGGGTGGTTCTACTGCCTTGGGTCGGCTACAAGTCCAACGGTGTGGAGTTTGCCGAGGTTTGGTATGCATACTATAGGGTTGATGCATCGTGTTTGCACCTTGTTTAAGGGAGCATGTGGAAGCAGCATGCATTTGTAACCGAGCTGGTGCTTTTCAAGCAGTGCCAGTCGCCTCTTGCTTGGGAGCCAAAGCGTCGGCACACCCTTCGCCTGATTTCTACAGGTGTGAAGGAGGGCGGCCAGGCGCTGCTTGGGGGGCTGGACTGCACCGTGCACCGCAACTTCTTCGGCGCGCAGATCAACAGCTTTGAGACACAGCTGCCCGCGCCCGCCTGCCTGGGCAGCGACGGCTGCGAAGCCGCGGCGGCCGTGGACACCTTCCGCGCCATGTTCATCCGCGCGCCGGCCGTCATCGAAGCTGGTCCCGAGGTGGAGGTGCTGGCGCGATACGAGCTGACGCCGGAGGAGCGGCAGGCGCAGCAGCGCGACTCGGTGATTGTGGCGGTGCGGGAAGGGCCGCTGATGGCGACCGCCTTCCATCCGGAACTCACAAGCGACACCAGGTGGGGGCAATACTTGTTAGCCATGGGACAGCCAGCTTGTAGCCTTGAGGCAAGCATGGTAGATCAACGTACATGCTAAGCAGGCGGCAGGATTGTACAACCCACCAAAATCTAGAGCTTGCTATGCAAAGGCAGGGCCGTTCCCCTGGAAGTCCCTCGCCGAGTTGTGGACTTGTGTCGCCGGATTGTGTTGGTGGCAACGCAGGGGGCCGTATGTGAGCGTGGCTCTTGTCTGACGTGCAAGCTGTCGTGTTGCAGGTGGCACCGCCTGTTTGTGGACATGGTCAGGCAGCGGCTGCAGCAGGAGCGAGAAGCGGCAGAGGCAGCAGCGGTGGCAGCAGCGGAAGCTGACGCAGCAGGCCAGCAGCAGGCACAAGACCCGTTTGCCAAGCTGGGGCGAGCACCCAACCGGCCAGCAGACCTCCCCGTGTACTGATTGGCAGTGGCCAGGAATCCTGGGACCTATGATTTAGTTGTGAGGTGCTGGATTGGGTACTTCTTGACCCTCGTATGCCCAGGCTAAGTGTACCTGTAGCCTGGTGTTTGCCTATGTTGACTAGGGCAGGCCTGCTGGTTTGGCTTCTTCCGCTTATGCTTGCAAGTGATGCCAGAGCATTTCAATTTGTAGTGCCTTGAATAGCTGCTCAGACTGAGATTACATGTTCAGTACTGTATTTGACATGCTACCCATGATAATGTCAAACACCTGAGGTCCGTGACATGCTACCTGTTGTAACATCAGACACCCTCATCAGGCGCACGCAAGAATGCTAGTCTGCAAGCTAGTCCCCCTGTTTTCCCTGGGCGGCAGGACAATTGCTGGTCTGCCAAGGTAGCAAAATACGTAAGAAGTATTTCCCAGGTGAAAATAATCGCCTACCCACCTTTTCAACCTAATGAGTGCAAGCAAGCAAAAACAAAAGTCATGTGAAATATACCAGAAGTTCCAGGTATAGGCTGAACCCCTGCCGCCATCCTGCCCGCTGCCCCTCGGGCCTGAGCCCCAGCTCAGGTAGAAAAATGTACACTTCAAACTAGAGAAGCTGTCCACAGAAAATACATCATTGCGATTATGCATGTGTCAGGAGTCGAGAGTTGTCTGAACAGTGACATGCATTTGGCACTGCAAACCCAGAGCGCCCCCCATGCCATCTTACGTGCGCTGCCTGTCGCACGGCAAGCTGCACTGCTTCATCAAGAAGCACAGAGTCTAGCCCCTGTCCTGTATGAAGTGCTCAGAAAGAACCCAACCCAGCCCGAGCACATTGCTGACCAACAGTCCAGTCCACAGGCGGCAACCCTGTCACAGGTTTCAGCAATGCGTGGCTCATAATACAAACCATGCTGTTCACAACCTCAAACAACTCCACACCAACTTTCGTAGGGACTCAGCCCCTAGCTCACAAAGCCGCCAAGCCTAAGCATGGTATTGACATCCCAGTCCAGCAGGATGAGGGCGGCCAGCTCCCGCTCCCCCAGCAGCTCTGGCTGGGCGCCTGTTGCCTTGGAGACCAGCGTCCTGCATAAGACAGAAGGGGACCGTGTGATACACGGTACCACAGAATACGGCTTGGTGGCTGCAAATGGCTGGGTTGATGTACCGTCAGGCATGGTGGGATGCACAGCACAACTTTCCGAGCAGCGTCTTGCCGTTTGGTAGGCTGGTAGGTTGCAGTAGATACCAAGGAGCAGCGCCCACCCTACCAGACGCCCTGCCTGGCATTGGAACAGCGTCTACAGCAATGCCATGTCACCCTCCTCCCGCTCCTCTACCACCACCCACCTGTTTGGGACCTGCGTCCTGATGGAGCACGCCTTCATGGCGATCCAGAAGCAGGCGATGAGGTCGTGCACCAGAAGCACCTCGTTGCTGAGGTCAGCCAAGGCCAGGCTGCCCTCGCAGCAGGCATTCAGCTGCAGCTGCCGCAGACACTTGAACAGGAACAGGCCGCTCTCTGTGAGGTGTTCAGACATGTGAACCTGCGCAAAGAAGTGGTTAGGGAGAGTTGTCATCCATCTGACAGGCATTCATAGCACAGGGGCCCTTTCATAAAGTAGGCCTGCTTTCTAACTGGTACCGCTCCTGCACCGTCAGGCTTGTGGGGGTCAGTTAAGACATGCTGCCGCACATGGCTCTCAGGGCAAACGGTCGCCCCCTCCCACCTTGGGCTGCAGCTCCACGAGCCTCTTGCCCCAGGCGTAGAGAAAGCCGCGCAGACGCTCCTCAACGCCTGCGTTGATGAGTTCCACCGCAGGGCTGCTCTCCACGCTGGCGGCGTCGTGGTGCAGCGGGTCCTCGCTCTCTGAGCTGGAACCGAGCCGCTTACCATTCTCTCCCTATGCAAAAGCATACTTGGTAGTTAGCTGCCTGCTTCTCTGCCGACTGGTCCACGGACATGTACATGCGGCGCTTACCCGCTCAGGGGTCCTGTGCAACACGGAGGCCTCCACGCCGCTGATTTTACTGACTGAAAACTCCTCAGTTGGCTGTCGAAAGATGCCAGACACATCCGAGCACAACGTCGGCTCGGCCTGCATCTGCCGGCGCTCAGCCTCGGCTTCAGCCATCCCTACGTTCAGGAGACGCTGCAGTGCTGTGTACGCAAGCTTTCCCACATTCATAATGGATTCGAGTTGATAATCAACGTTGCGACAGCAAGGAAAGTGGGCTGGCGGTCAAGGACCACGGCGGGACAAAGCGCGGGCAGTTCCTCGGGGATGTCGAGCGCGCTGGCGCTGCCCCCTGGCTGGCTAATGGCTACGGAAGGGAAACTGACCAGCAGGACGGCTGATCAGCGTCACCACAGCCCAGTTCTGGTGCTTGGCTGTGAGCTTGCGACCCAATAGCCTGACAAACCTCACGTGGCAACAACCACCTAGTTGCAGCTCCGAGGCTGCTCTCCTGACTGCCGCCATTGGAAGGGAGTCATTCTGCAGTCTTAATACACAACGCGCCAGTAACAGCGAAACCAGGGGCCTACCACTTTGGCACAGCTGACCTTGCCCTTCAATTACAAGTGCAAGCCGACCAGGTAATGGCACCAAGGATCTCTCCGTCTAGCCACTGCTACTAGTTTGCGGACACTTTGTAGTTGATCTCACCAAGGTGACCCAACCATAACAGCATGAACATTTCTGTCGGGGCCCTCTCTTCCGGAAGCCCTGGACCCGCGGCAGAGCCTCGCATGCCGCGCTACCAGTTCGCAGCTGTACGCTTCCTGGTTACACCGAGTGCCACCAGTGGGGATCTAAGCCCCAACGTGGCAGGCGCCAGCCCAAACAACGCAACCGCAGGGTCTAGGGTGTCAGTGACGCACACCGGGTTAGTCACAGGTGCCCCTCTCCCGCGGCAAACATACAGCATGCTGTTACTGACATGAGCAATCCTAGCACGCCGCCCTGCCCGACCCACACAGCTACCGCGCTGACCACACCACCTGCTCCCACTACCAGATACCTAGGCGTGTGCATGGCCGCAAGGGGTCTCCCGGAGGGTTCCCAGGATCTGCGGCGGCGGGAGGGTATCTGGATCCACCTGCCTGTCAACCTCGCCGATGGTATCAAAGAAGGCCTTGAAGGCCCGGTAGGAGAAAGCAACATCATCCACATGGCACATCTGCAGGGTAGTGCAGATGGCGGGGAGGGGGTGGCGGACCGGCTTGATGTGGGAGGGGGCTTGTTCTATAGGGTGGGCTGGCCCAAGACATCCCTGGCCTTTACACTTGGAAAGTAAGACAACATACACATAGCAAGGACAAGGCGCAGAGTGAGGGTTTGCTCCCTCCTGCTCATGGCTGCCTGGCCCACCAGCACAGTGGCCACACACCCCGGCCACGCACAACAGGCAAGCAGCTGTGATGCAGACAGCAGTTCTCTGCGGTGCGCTTGCTCTCCTGTCCACCACACTGTCATGTTGAACAACAAGCCACAGGAAGTACCCACCTCCCTGATGGAGTGCATGGCCAGCTGGGGGGCCCCCACATCTATCGTGCGCACCCCCAGGGATGCAGACAGGATGGGGCCAATAGTGCTGCAAGGGGCAGGGCAGCGCAGCAGGCAGCGAAGCATTGTAACCCTCTCTGCTGCCACAGCCAGCGGAGAGGCAGCACTGCAAGCCACCAAGCACTGCGCACGCTACACTGGACCACCTGCACAAACAGCAGGCCAGCACACAGGGGCTGACATACTGTCACAAGGCGCAAAGGTGGGAAACCAGGCACACGGCAATGCGTCTGGAGGCGGGCAACCTAGGCTGCACAGAGGAGACCCTGCAGCCCACCTGCCGCAGGGCATGTCGCTGCGGACCGCAAACTCGGCGGTGGGGACGCCCGCCCGCCGGCACACCTCCCTGCATAGGCACGCATGGCGTACAGGACAGGACGCTCGCTACACCCCAGTGCCTCTGCCCGACCACCTGGGCTAGCCGCCACCACTTGGCCCGTACTGCGAGCCCAGCCCAGGGGGACACAACCAGTGCAAACCCACCAGCAGGTGTTGAATCAGCACGCGTGACGTCTCCCAGCCCTACACCCCCCCACACACACATACCTCACCACCACCAACACACACGCAGGCACAAACACCCACACCCACACCCACGCACCCACATACATACACGCTCGTCTCACCTGAAGATGGTGGCAGACACCGAGGTGGTGGCGTACCGCTGGTTGACATTGTGCTTGAGCACGATGCCGCCCCCCAGCTTGGGTGCCAGGTCGGAGTCGTGCTTCTCAGGGAAGTTGGGGTGAAGTGCATGGGCCATGTCTGCAGTGGGGTCAGTCATAAGACAGCAACTAAGCAGCCAGCGCCCGCTGTGCAAGATTGCCGAGCGAATATGCAACCCTCGCTTGCCCCCAGGTCTCACCCGTGCTACAATCAGCTGGGGGAAGGCGAAGACATTACACGTAAGGATGATCCATCATGCCAGCTGAAAGGCAAAAGTCCCCCAGTCACGCTTCAGAGGAAGCTGCGACCAGATGGCCACCTCTGCTGAGTGCCAAGGGGCATGTCAGGCTGCCTGATGCATAAAAACGTCGAAAGCAACTGCGCACCCGGTGCCTCAGGAGCCCTCATCTCCACCTCCTACCACCTCAATAACATCAGAAACAAGCTCCCAGCACGGCTGCTGCGTGTTTGCGGTTACGCAACGCCCCTCCCACCTGCCGAGACAAGGTAGCTATTCTGCAGGGCCCGCTGGAGGGCGCCCTCAGTGCCACCAGCCAGCGTCTCTGTCACGCGGGTAATGGTGTCCTTCATGAGGGGGCCCCCAGCGCCTGCAGAGAAATCCCCTTGTTGGATTTTGCACGGAGTATGGTACACGTCCACATGCATGGTACGTCTAGCGTACGCTGGATATAACATGTTACCACCGGTGCACATCCGGCAATAATTCACTAAAAGTTACTGCCAAACCACAGACCAAGTGAAGAGTTCGGCGCAGTCAACCAGCACACAAATCCCTCAGTCTTCTCCAAGCCAACACCTGACAAGCCTACAGCTTACCATAAGCGGAGTCTGACCCGACCTCTTCGTTATCGAACAGCGCAATGGCCCGCACCCCCGTCTCCTCTGCAGCCCACAGCGGTAGGCCCACCTCCTTAATTCTTGATTACAAATACAAATACAATGCTACTCTACCGCATCTTCTGCGCACCTCCCTCCTCAAGTAGACTGCTTCCTCATTTACACCCATGCAGGGGCGCGCCTGGTGCTGGACGAACCTCATGCAGTGACGCCCCCACCGTCACATCATGAGCGTCCGGAGCAGCATACTCGACTCCTAGTGTGCTCTGCGAACCTCGTGCACCTCCACACACATGCAGCAGCGCAGCGTACCTGCCAAGCTGTTGTCGTCGCTGCAGGAGTCTATGAGTGCTTGCAGAGAGCAGTAGGAGCTGCAGAGGTTGTCCAGCCGCCCCACAAACACAAACTCGTCGTCGCCGCCTGCAGTAGGGAGGGAAGGGATTTTCTATGACATACGGTGTCAGATCATGTGCCTCCGCCTTACCTATCAACCACCCACCAAATGGATGACACTAGCCCCTCCTGAACTCAACCAAAACAACCCTCAACCGCAAACCCTCCACTCCACACCCAGCGCTTGGTTGCAATTCTGTACAGCAGACCCCGGTGGCACCTGCCATGCGGAGAGTGTCGTAACTCCCTATATCTCCCGAGTCCGCGCAGGCGCCAGGGTGCTTGCTAGAGCCACGCAACCCCCTACCCACCTCCAATCACGCCGGGTCACTTGCTGTAACTCCCACCACCTGCAACCACGTCAGGTGGCGCCACGCAAACAGGCGCAAGGCAACCCCCCTGCCTACCTCCAACCACGCCCTGCTGCGTGTCCACCACATTCAGCTCAAAGTCCACAATCGCCTCCACAGGGCAGCCCAGTTCTGCGGCCAGCAGGCGCAGCAGCATGCCGTGGTGGCGGGAGGTGGCAGCACCGGGGTCGGGTGCCGAGGCTGGGACCTTGCTGCTGGCGCCGCCGCCGCTGCCATCTGCCTGCTTGCTGTTGGTCCCGTTGGCGCTGCTGCTGCTGCCATTCAGGCTATCCTGAAAAGGGAACGAGTGAGAGTTTATCTTCAGATGTGGTCTCCCTCTTTCTGACACCAAATAGAAGACTGTAATCGACGTTCAAACTGCAAAGCCAGACTAGCAGTGGGTTTCATATCTTACGCACCACGTCCAATGATCTTCACACGTGGGAGCGAAAGGCATTTAACTCCGAAGAATGAATGTAAGTTGCTTTAGTAACAATAGGCCTGCTGGATACGCTTACAGCATTGGACGGCTTCCAGCCTCGTCACCTCAGGTGAGAGCACATGGTGCAATTGAAGGCACGGCACTCATACCACCCTCGCAAACCCGCCAGTTTTGTCCACCACACACACCAGCGGGCCCAGCCGCACCCCAGTTCCACCCCACCCATGGCCCCCATACCTTGATGGCTGCCGCGGTAGCCAGCAGGGGCGTGCACTGCGTCTGCTTGTTGGGGTTGAACCCCTTCTCCCCCAGCTCCCTCTGGAGGTGGATCGCCAGCATGGGTATCCGCAGGATCGGCCTGGGAATCTTGACCAGCCGGTGCACCAGGGCGGGGGATTCCCCCTCCCCCCTGACCAGCACCCGCCCCGCCACCGTCAGGTCTCGGTCAAACCAGGTGTGGTGCAGCAGGCCCCCATATGGTTCGCAGTTCACCATGGCCATCCCCGACTTGGTGGCCTTGCTGATGGGCTTCAGCTTGAAGCAGGGGCTGCAGGGAAATGCAGCGGGTAGGTTGGGGTGGGATGGCGTGTGGAGGGGGGGCCCCTTAGGTGCTGTAGGCAATATGCACAAGGTGTTGTAGTAGAAAGGGGTAGAGTGCAGGTTGAAGGGGTCCCCAACGGCAACAGAGTACACAGGGGTCCCGGAAGGCGCCCTCAAACAGTGGCTGTGAAGATGGTGGTGGGTATGACGCCATGCAGGCAGGGCTGGGAAAGTGCTCTGGCCCAGACCAGGCAGCGTTCTTCTCACATAGAGGCAAGCATGATGGGTTATGGAATGATAGCCTTGATGCCCTGTGCAATCTGCGAGTTGCACGTCGCTAGCCAGGCCAGAGAGGCCCCCGCCGCACGGCCCAGCCCTGCCTCACCTGTCAGTGTGAGCGCCTATCATGTAGAAGCCGTTGCCAGCCTGATACTGCTGGCCGATGGCGAAGGCTACTATGGACGAAGCGTTGCGTGTAAAAAAGTACTGCAAGGGATGGCAGGGGTAGCAGGCAACAGTACGTAAGCTTCCGCCTGCCTAGATCCCAGCAGAGGGATGCCACGCGCACTTGACGCTTAAAGCAAATGAAGAGAAGTTCCAGCCGGCCTTGCAAGGGCACTGTGTGACGAGCCACGACCGCCAGCCATGTCTACATCATGGTCAAGTTTGCAACCTCACGCACCTCTGGCCTTCCACAACCAGTATGCCTCCCAGACATGCTTTTCACATAAGGAGAGCCTTACATCTCCTGGCCACTGGGCTGGGTCACCCACCTTTCCTCCCTTCTCCAGCTGCCATGGCTGCCTCTCAGAGAGCTGGGTGAAGCCCGCCCCCAGCAGCCGCTTGCTGGCCTCAAACGCAGCGTGGAACTGTGTGTCTGAGGCGTTGATGAAGGCCAGCAGCCTCTCGGCAACCTGCCTGCCGCCCAGGTCCTTGCCCACCATGGCGACTGATGGATGGCTTTGAGATCGCCCCTGGATCGGACTTTGGGTTGGTGTGTGCCGGCCTGCACAAGCAGAGTGCATGTACTTCGACACTGGCAGGCAGTGCTGACAGGCAGCCATGACTACAGTAGACCCAAGGCGCACGGTTGCTGAGCTGTCATGGCATGCCTGCGGGGACTGGTAGCAATGCAGTTGTACCATGCAGGCACAGCTCAGTGCATGGCAATCACTGCCAGCATGCATGGCCACCTGCAAAGCCCAGCCAGCCCCTCTGGCCACATAGGCAAAGTTGGCCAGTGACTAGCAGAGGCTGTGCACCAGTGCGCCAGTGACTAGCATTTTCTGCATGCTTGCCAAGTGGACTCAAGCAGCCACCATAAGCGGTCTAGTGAAATAAGGCGCTTGCTAGTTGGTTTCCAAACTCAAAGCGCACAGCTACTTTGGTATCCTTGCCTCGACTCCCAGAGACATTCATGGCTCCCCTGCCAAGGAGTCATTTGACTATCCTCTATTGATGACTTGAACCGTCCTTGATAAAGCTGTCAGAATATAGTTACAGCGGTTTAACCCGCAGCTCTTCCGAAGGAGTCCTTCCAGCTACTTGCGTCCAGCCTATACTTGGGCAATCCGGCTGCAGCGAAGCACACAGCTGCGAGCCTTGAGGCTACTAAGCGTAAAGCAAGTCCCATGCACAAGCATACACACTCTTGGAAAATACAGAGTTATGTGCATCCAAAATGATACACAGACCGACTGGCTGTTGCAAAGCCGTGGGGGCCATCAGAAAGTAGCTACAGCGGCACACCCACACCCCACCCAGCAGCAAAAATATGCCCCTGAGGCACACCACAATGAAAACGCACAGAAGCTTGCACAGGACGCCAGGAAGAAACCTCCAGCCTGGACAGTAGTAGAGAGGGATGCAAATGGTAGCGACAGGCACTACCAAACTGCAACATGTTTGTTCGTTCAGACCCCTAAAGGCTTTGACACACTACCGTTCAAGAGTCCCACCAAGTCCACACACGCACAGGGACGCGGCAAAAACGCATGGGAAAACAGCACCCTACACATTTGTGTCGGACGGCTGCACCGGGGCCGCTGCCGGCGCGGCCATCTGCTGCTGCGCTGCCGCTGCCTGCTGCTGCGGGGATGCCTTGGATCCCTTGTGCATCTTGATGTGCAGCAGTGACTCCACATGGTTGCGGCAGATGGGGCACTTGGAGGTCTGCTTGCGCAGCTCCTGCAAGGGCAGGGCATAGATGCACTGTCAGTATTTATTCAACTGTACATAACCTATTGATATTACTCTGTTTCCCACTGGCGAATTCGCTCGGCAAGCGCAACTGTAAGGCACACACGG
>BBXU01002635.1:0-53109 GCA_001598975.1 Parachlorella kessleri
CACACAGACCCCCCCCCCCCCCCCCCCCCCCCCCTACTACTCATTGGCCGGCCCAAATACTACGCTGCAGACCGCTCCTGCCTTGTGGTCTCGTAGCAGAATGACAGCACCGAGGTCAATTCGAATTTGTACAATGGCGCCCATTGCAAGCCAGGCCTAAACGTCCTAACCCTGCTACATATCCTATACAAACAGGCGCATGTTATCAACAGTTGGGCACCTCACAAATCTCACAACCTGCACCCACCGACCCAGCTTGCACCAAAATATATTCCCATAAATACAAGCCCAGCACCATCGCCGGCCTCACACACGAAAGCTTTTCCCCACTACCCGTCAGGTGCCAAGGACGCACCTGCGCACACTCGTGGCACATGCACATGTGCCGGCACGGCAGCACTGTCGTGTCGCGGTCGTTAACAAGGCAGATCACACACAGCCGCTCCTCAGCGTCATCTGGGTTGGTGGGCTCTTGGGCCTTAGCCCCGGTCTGCTCAAGGCCGTAAATCTCCTGCTAAAAGGGAGGGCAGCGAAGGCTCAGGAGGGCGGAGCTGCTTCAAAGCTACCCGCCCTCTGAAAACCGCCACAAATCACGCGCGAGCAATGTACAGAAAGCTATAGGCAGCCTTCTGAAAGCGGACCTATACTTTCTCATCGTGGACAGTAAGTCGAGGGCCCACCTTGCCTAAGTCGACAGGGGGTGAAGAAACACCAGCGAAAAGCGTGAGCCTGCCAATTCGACAACACGCCATCCATCCTGACCTCCAAACGGCACCCCCTGGTACCGCACACGCTACAAAAGCACAAGCTCACATTTGTCACGCAGCAAGCTTATACCATACCCTGTATGCCACCCCATAGATTACCGGCAGCTCAAGGATCCTCTCGCCACATAGCATGTTCTGCCTGGTCACATACGCAATTCCAAGCATGCCCCCACTCGCCACATGCAGGACAGGCAAAGCTATACCTGCAGCTCATAGGAGACCCCATCCACCCAAATCTTCTGCTTGGCGACACGCACTGCCCACGCGCCGTCCTCCTCGCGGTGCAGCACCGCAAACGTAGTCTGGCTTTGCACCCACACCTTCTGCTCGCCACCTGGCGCCAGCTCCTGTACACGCCAACAAGTACCCTAAGGAACCTGTACCTCAGCACCTAGTACGAGTTAGCTTGGTGGAAGCTCCGCGCGCAGTGAGAGGTGGCACCATGTCAGAACCTTTATTCTGGTAATGGGAACGACCACCAACACCATGCTTGCTTGCCGACGCCAAGGCCCACCCCCACGCTTTGAAGAGCTACCCGCCCACCTGCAACGTGTGGCCGTCCTTGACCCCCTTCTCCGTCACTGTCTCCAGGCGGATGACCAGCGGGTAGGTGTCCTTGTCGTGCTGCACAAGCTGCTGCTCTTCATAGAGGCCCAGGTCGATCACATACTGCTGCTGCGGCGGCGGTGACCCGTCCGATGCTGCTGGCGGGAACTTGAGGCCAAGCTGCAGACATTTGAAATAACCAACATCGGAATGGGAGTTGCCCCTGTGAATCTGTTATAGATATGACCGTCTGCCCATGCGGCAGCAACCTCCTATCGTGACAAGCTGCCACGCCAGATAAATGAGGCCTCCACATCACATGCTTATCAGCCCCTCCGAGGATAACACGCGCAAACCACGGCTTACCCCTTTCTCATAAAAGACCGGCGCAGCCGCTGGCTGCTTGGCGGATGTCAGCTTGCAGCCCTTGGAGGGCTCCTCCGTCGCCATCACAAACATGGTCACACTGCATAAACGAGAAGACGCAGTGAACACAACCTTGACAGTATGTCCTGCTCTGTCTGCGCGAATTCGATGCCTCACTCCTTCTTAGCAATACACCAAACACAGCCCCTTGCAGGTACACCCCAGGGCTTCATCCTCAACTGAGCTGCCAGGCCAGGCCTGGCATACTGCATGGTCAGATAGTCCAGTGTTCCACCATTCCCCTTAAGGCAGCCAAAAGTAGCGCAAGAGAGCGTCCGCTGCCCTTCTTGCCGGCCAGCCATAAACTGGCATCGCTCGTGCTGCTGCCTGGGTTAATCCAGTGTCATCACCTTTAGAGCGGTAACTCAAACAGCGTGCAAAGTACCAGGGCAGCACCCACCAGCAGGGCGCTGAGGCATCAAAGTGGAAGGACAAGGCCAGCTTGGATGGGTCTTCTGGCACAGGCGTGGCCTCGAGCGTGTTCTTCTTCAGGTTGACTGCATTGCGAATGGTGGCTGTCTGTGTGAGCTCCTGCGCCGGCGCTGCCGTGTGTGGCGTGTAGGGTGAGCCGGGCAGACGTGGCTGCACAGAAAGAGGTGTGCTCCCGTCATCGGAGGAGACTTTTGGACGAACAGGTAAATATAAACTATGAGTTCCCAGCTATACGTCGTCCTGGTGCACCAGCCGTGTCACTACTGCTGCCCAGCAGGATCATAGTGAATCTTCTTCTTCCATCAAAGCAAAAGCCCTAACCTGGGTTGGGTAGGGTGGGTACTGGGGCACGTGCGGCGGCCTCCAACCCCCATAATACTGCCCATTGTTTACATAGGGCTGAGGCTGAGGGTAATATGGCACCTGCACTTATGCACGGTAAGCTGCTCAAGGGAAAGGCCGGTTTGGTGGCCAGAGCTGGGGTGCAGGCACAGGTGCTTCCCCATGAAGGTGACAGCAGCTGCTGCACCGTGGGGAGCTGCCCCAGAGATGCGAGGCCCACCTGCGGTCTGTAGACAGGCGCAGGTGGGTACGAGGGAGCTGGCGCAGGCTGCGGAGCTGCCTGCTCAGTCGGTGCAGTGGTTTGGGCAGGTTGCTGCTGCGCCCTCTGCCTGCTCCTGCTGTTTCCCATGCAGGTTTCGCTACTGTTCTTCGGACTACGCGTCTCGCACTTGCTACCTTTCAGTCGGTGGCGTACTTCAGCAAATAACCAGCGGGGGTTCAAGGATAGTGGGTCACGCGGTTTGCGAAGGCCAATGCTGTGAGCTGGGGAATTTCCTGGAATTTTCGGGCAATTCCAACCATTTCATGGCCACAGCCCTAGGCCCTAGACGGGACTTGTTGATGATCACTGAGTTTGGGCACCTGCTCTTCCCCTTGGAGGGTAACACCGCTGAATTGGACTTGAAAGGATATTGCCTGGCAGTGCCGAGCTTGGCACCATGCAGGCGACCAGGATGCAGGTGACGCTCGAGTTGCTTATTATTCTACTGCGGTGCACCTGTGAAACAATCCGCATTGAGTAGCTGACGGCCTTATGGCACTGGTGGTTCATAGACAGGCACTCACCTTGCTGCGCACTGTTTGGCCCGCTACAGGTGAAGCCCGCCCTGGCGTCCAGCTTCTTCACCGGCAGTAGGATGAGGCTGCAGTGCTTCTCCACGCGGGTGGTGCGGCCCACTGTGACAGCAGTACGGGCAGCAGCAGCAGCAGCAGCTGAAACTGAGGAGAGGTACAGGTTGAACAACCTATCGCCGCAGCCTGGCGCACGCAAGCAGAAGAATAGGAAGGGACGTGGCTATGGTGCAGGCCAGGTGTGTGCAAGGAACAGAGTACCAGGACAACTTGTTGTTGGCAGGGAGTCGGGGCAGAAAGTGCAGCGCCCAGCTAGCGGCAGCAAAGGTTGGTTGTGCAGCTTGTTTCGGGACCATGTTTGATGGGTGGGGCGGTGCACGCACAGTCTTTCCTTGCAGGACGTATGCGGGGCACTGAGGCTTGCAGTGAGAGGTGAACAACAGGCGTGCCTTCTCAGGGGGCTGGCTCAGGGGGCTGGCTTGGAAGCTGACGTTGCACAGACTTGGTAGCCGGTCCAATGTGCCTGCAACAAAGCTATCAAGTTCAAGGAAGGGGGGTTGTTGTATACGTGACGGGTAGGGGGCCAGGGAACAGCTGTTGCTCTTATGACAAGCTCAGCTTCAGGTGCAGTAAGTTACTGCCGACGTGCTTGATTTATACTGGGGCTGGCTGTTGCACAGGGTGGCACCTGTGGTTTCGGCATGCGCGGGCAAAAGTCCAGGTCTGGCAGCGGCATCCGCCCCGGCTTTGAGGGTGGTCAGACTCCGCTGTATAGGCGCCTGCCAAAGCTTCGGGGTATTGCTGGAGGTGAGCGGGGCCAGGGCCAAGGAAGACTCGGTGGAGCCCGGTTGTGTCACGTTGGCTAGCTGTCTGGCAATTGGAGCTGCTCAAGTTCCGCCTGCAATGTTGACGGCGTAGAGGACGTGTTGGGTGCCATCTGAGGCTTGTGTGTATTCCACGATGTGTGCTCCCCCTAGCGCTTGGATGTGGGCACCCCGCATTGCGGGCCATGCAAAGCATGCAACCCGACATCTGGCAAGGGTCTTGGTTGACGTTTGTGGGTACTGCTCTTCTGCGCGAGGCTGTGCCGAAAATGTAGCTGTCTTGCAAGGCGGCAAGGTGTACTCAGTCCTGGCTGCTTATGCGCGCATGAACAACGTGCTTGACTGCCCAAATGGATCGTTATATGCGCAGGCATGGGTGCTGGCATCCCCGACTACATTGTGGTGAACCTGTCTGACCTGGGGGCGTTTGGCGAGGGCGATGAGGTCAGCCTGGAGTCGCTGCAGCAGCGTGGCCTGCTCAACCTTTCCGGCAGGGACTCAAGGCTGCCGCTCAAGGTACGGTAGCGGGGGCTGGATGTGCTGCCTGGTCCATGGTGGGTTGCGCGGCTGTGTAATGAAGCGTAGTCCGCCAGATGAAGGAAGGCTTTTTGCCACGAACTTGTGTGGCACCAAGTTGTGTGGCAGGGCGAGATACCGTGTTTTTGGGGCCGTGCCTGCTGACTGGTGGTTGTTGTAGCACCAACCTGAGCTCCTGTTGGATGGCCATGTCCTTGGGGCTTAGTGCTGGCAATGGGTGTGGTTGTAGGTCAGTTGACTTGTCGACTCGTTAACTTGCCTGATGCTGCTCCTAACTTCGTGATGGTAACTGTTGTCTCCTTGAGTCATGTCGGTTGATGAGTGTTGTGCGCTTTGCTAAACGCCGGTCGCCCCGAGGGGTAGTGCGGTTGGTTGCCCGACCTGGTATGGGAAGGATAACGTCAGTCAACATGATGTTGCCTGGGGTTTTGCACAGGTCCTTGGTGAGGGCGAGCTCCATGCTCCCCTGACCATCAAGGCAGCCAAGTTCTCCGCGTCGGCTGCTGAGAAGATTGAAGCAGCTGGCGGCAAGGCAGTCCTTGTTCCGCAGGTGGGCTAACCCTGTCTTCATGGAGATTAGGACTGAGGTTCCTTGTGCTGTCCAAGAACAGGGTACATGCATGTCCTCCGCCATTGGCTAAGTGTTTGCTTTAGCCATTACTCCAGGCCTCAAGCAAGGCATCCGTGAGCACTATGAGAGTTGAGCCTTTCTTTTGACGACACTTCTTAGCTTAGTTTTACTATTATTAACTGGCATACGTGACTTTTCTATGGTGCAGAAAGCCAAGTGGACCCGGAAGGCGGCGGCAGCAAAGAAGGCAGCGGCAGAAGCAGCCAAGAAGTGAAGTGTGCTTTTGTCAGGAATTGCGGCTTGGTAGTACATTTGTGAGAGGGCAAGTAAGCATTTGCATAACGAACATGTAACAGCCAAGTTCAAAGATTAGGGAGGAACAGTGACCCAGACAGTGCAGGGAAAGTGCCCCAGCATGGACAGTGGCTGGGGAGCGGCAAGCCCAAACTGCAGCTGGAGTGCTTCTCTGGGACGGCTTTGTCAGTCACAGGCGTCTTTTGCGACCGGACGAATCTCGCTGCGGCTGCAGCCCCAGGAAGTGGCGCAAGCTGTGGCTGGGTGCTAGATGGCTGCCCAGTAGACGGCAACAAGGGCAAGGACGGTCTCACTCTCCCAGTGCACCCCCAGCTTGCCGTCTGTCTTGGGGTTCCACCTTGTGCAAGAGGCTGCATGGAGCCCTGCACCAGCTCTCTGCAAGGAGAGCGAAGGGGGTTGTTGTAGGGGTGCAGGTGGAGTAGTTGTGCTTGTCTTGCCAAGGAGCAACCCTCTATTGCAAAGGGTGTTCTGGCTCACCTGGGTGATGGAACAAGTTATCACGTATTTGAAGGGCTTCCCCATCCCTGCCAGCTTCTTAAGGCAGCCCTCCACTATCTGGCCGCTCCAGCTGTTCACTTTTGCTTGGGCGAAGGCTGTCTCGCCTATTGTGTGCAGCACAGTCTCCCTGATCACGCTGTCAACTTCGGCCTCATCAACCAAGTCGTTCTCGGCGAGGCCGTCCATCCCACGCTCGAAATCCAAGGAGTCCATTCTGCTGAACAATGTGTACTAGGGTCTGATCAGCAGGGCTTTCAGCACTCGAGGGGCTTGCAAGCTCGATAAATCAGTTTGTGCTGGACCGGGATCCAGGTCACAAGCCTGGAGCCCATGAGCCAGTTTTGTCAGAGAGCCTTCCAAATGGCAAAGCACGGCATCGCAGGCTGAGGCTTTGAGTCCCACAACCTCTGCGCGCCTGCGACAATCTTGTTTCCTGTCTTGGGTTACCCCCTGGTCTGATCAAGGCTGTCATGCAGTGTAGAGACCGTGCTTAGTTCGAAGCCGTGCAGGCTCGTCAAGCTCAACTCCTAGTCTAGAAGTTCTGTAAAGTTAGCCTCATGGGAGAGGAATTCATAGACTTAACCGTGTCAGACAGCGAAGAGGCGCGCCCAGCCAAGCGGGCCAGGTCGGGGGGCAGCAGGCCTACAGAGCAGCCTGCTGGGGCTGCAGGGCCCAGCAGAGCCAGGCTCCTGGACGATGAGGTCATGATAGTAGAGCAGGAGGCGCGAGCCGCAGTGCCAAGGGCTACTGAGGTGGACCTCGGGGTGCGTGACCGACAGTGCGGCGGGACCTGTGTGTCGTTGCCAAGCTTCCTACTGCTGCCGCTGCTCAGTTGGGCTGGGCGGGGAACCTTAAGGTGGCTATGTTCTTGCTTCTTGCAGGACAGTGAGCTGGCTATCATTGGAGAAGCTGGGGAGGTGCGCTTTCAGTGGTTCTTGGCGCCTTGCAAACTTGGTTGTCTGTGTGCGTATTGCATATGCCAGGGCATCTGTTGCATCTCTGTGCTCCTACCTCATCTACCTGACGGATGCATCACTCTGACTTAGCGCTGTGAACGAGTTGTGCTCCCCGCCTTGCAGGTTTGGAACGCAGACTTGCCCCACACACGAGACTTGTGCGGCATCCACGCTTTCCGGAAGAGGCCTTGTGATACTAATAGCAACCACTGTTCCAAGGTCCGTGGGAAATGTGTATTGATCTTATATAGGCCAGTGCGGTACAAAGCCTTGAGGAGTATGAACCAGGTACCCATGGGGGCCTCTCCGTGTCTCCGTGGTTACATATGACCTGCAAGTGCTGCCTGAGTGCCTGAGCTGAAGGCTGCTGTAAGGAACAATTACCTTGTGTCTGCCCTGCTGCAGTGCTACTGCTACGTGTGTGACTGCCTGGCGTCCCAATGCCAGCATTGGGGCAAGGGCACCGCCGTGTCCCACCACTGCAATGCCCACCGCGGGGACCATGTCTACAAGCTCATGCGCGCGCAGCGCAACCGGCGGCAGCAGGAGGAGCGCAACCCCAACAACACTGCTGCCGCCGCAGCAGGAACGTCTACTGCCCATGCTGTGATACCAGCTACCGGGGCGACAGCAGCGGCAGCCAGGGCGAGCACCGCTGGCGCTGGTGGCGCCATCCCGGCGGCATCCAGGCCGAGCGGCACTGGCGCTGGTGGCGCCGTGCCGGCAGCGGCGGCAGCAGGCCCCGCTGCTGCCGCTCTGGCCTCTGCAAGGGCCCTAGCTGGCATGCTAGGCCTTGGCGGCGGCCAGCAGCCGCCCCACTACCCAGACTATGAGGACGAGGAGGGATACGGGTACAGCGCCAGTGACAGCGATGATTACTACGGTGATGGCTACTATGAGGGCGTTGATGAGGACATGCTTGACGCCTACGGCGCTTTTGATGAAGAGATGTTGTATGCCATGGGCGTGCATACCGGGGGCCGTTTTGGCGGCGGGGGCGCCGCGCGGCGGCCCGCAGCCAACCAGCCTTGCAACCTTACGGAGATGCCAGATCCGCGCACGGATCCCTCCCTGATGCACCTGGCCACGTTGGAGATGCCGTGCAAGGTGCGCCTGCTGGGTGGTGCTGCATGTTGCCCTTAGTGGTCGCTTTGGGTGCTACACTTGTGACTGCTGGGTGTTGGCTGCAATGGGTGTATGCTGACATATGTCGGTGCTGCGGTGGGTTGCTGCAAGGGGCAGCAACGGGCAGAAACGAGTGGCTGTTTGGCAGTGCACTCCCTATGAAAGATTCGGGCATCTTTTCGCTTTGCTTTGCCTTGTCACCAGCCTTAGGTGCTGTAGGGTTTGTTGACTTCCTGCATGAATGCCCGCGCGCCTACTGGTAGCTTGAAGGCCGTTCTTGGAGTAAATGCATGGAACCAACGAAAAGCATTAGCGCTTGCTGTACTGTAGGCTCTGGGCGGACTTACTATTCATGCCATCATCAAGCGCTTGGCACCCAACGGTTTTTACACGGCAGACCCCCGCAATCACCACTATGGCGATAGGTGGGTGAGGTGGCTGGCTCTGTGTGCACCTGGAAGCAGTTTGAGTATTGGACCCGTGCGGTTGCAGCGGCTCAAGTGTGGCCGCAGGCTGAGAAGGCCTTCTTTGTGGGCAACGGCATGGCTGCTTTGTTACTTTACCCTTCCAGGACATGTCTGTCAACCTGTCGTTGCCGCCGCCCATATGGGTCCCGCCGAGGCCTCAGGAGATGGCCACACGACATTGCCCCAGGCTCTACGCTTGTGTCATTGACGAACCGCTAGAGAACCTGCAGCTCTATGCTGCTGCCGGATCCCCCAGGCATACCTAAGAATGAAAGACTTACACCTGTGTGATGCAGGCTGTGCATCGACAACATGTTTGAGGACACCTACGATTACATGCTTCGGGCGCCCACAGGCAAGTTCCTCCAGCTGGGGCCGCCCACCCTGCCCCCCGAGCCGGCAGAGCCCGGGCCCTCCCGAGTGCGCCAGGTGACCATCTTCCACTTTGACGGCAGGTGAGCACAATGGTGTCCGGGTAAAGCTCAGGCCAGCCTTCGCCCTAGAAGGCTCGCAGCCCTGCAAGTGGCTACGACAGCCCCTCCTAGGCACAGCATATCCCACTAAGTTCTGCTGATGTCGTTAAAGGAGGTGTCAATCCTGGCACCATGCTACAGACCTTCCAATTTTTAGGTAGTGAGTATTTCCCTGACAGGTGCGGAAGAAGTCCGTTGTGCTTTTCGGTCTGGTCCTTGCAGACACTCTGCCTTTCTTGTTGCCCGCAGACCTTGGTTACCAAGCACCGTCTCAAACATGCTGAATCATTTTTGCATGCCCTGCCCTCCTGCTGCCTGCAGGGCGGTGCCCACCACCTACGGTGTGACAGTGCCCAAGGAGGCCACAGTAGCGCAGATTATGCAGGCCGCCAAGCCGCTGGCAGGTGTGGCGAGGGACGAGGAGTTCCTTGCCTTCAACATGAAGGGCGGCATAGAGCAGGCGGCGCTCAATGCTATTGTCCCAAGCACCCAGGTGGGGGGCGCGTCTGGTGTGCAGGTATAGCTGCCTTTCCCCAACGGGAACTGCGGTGCTGGCTTGTGCCGGGTAGCAAGGCTCTGCAGCGACAGCGATGCAGCTGGCACCTCATGCTGCAATCTCTGTCGCGTGACTGTGGAGCACCCCTGCTCGTTGGCCGTGTCGTGGGGTGGCATGCTGCATGGCAGCAAGCGTTGACCTGGAGCAAGACGGCAGCCTGCAACGGCGCACTCTATTTGTGGCCCTGCTCAGCCTCCTGCCCAGGCGGGTCGCCCCCCAGGCATTGGTTGTGAAGCCTGCAGGTCACTGACCACCTGAGCCAGCAGCTGGGGACGATTGGGCTGTGGCGGCTGCCCAAGAAGACCAAGGGGGGCGCCGACTACCCTAGCTATGCGGTCATCTACCACAAGAAGCGCAACAAGTAAGATGTGGACCCAACCCAGCTCACCCTACACGATAGAGATATTCCCACATGCCATTTAGGGTGTGACGACACCGGGGAAGGGGGGGCGCTGGGTTCTCCGTAGGCTCTAAGTTGGCCCTGGCGACTGCTGACAGTGCCGACATGTGGGCTGGCGGTACATGGCGGTATATGACTTTGGTGGTGCCCTGGCTACACCCACATGCAGGCCAGAGGGGTATCCGGACTTCCTGCCTGTCGGCCGGGCTACTGTGGTGCCGCTGGGCGCCTCCTATGCCAACGGCGGCCGCGCTGCGGAGAGGGTAATTCTGGAGAGACTGCTGCGGGCGCTGAGCCCGCTGCTCAAGGAGGGAGCTGCCCCAGTGCAGGTGGGCCTGGCTGCGTTACATGGCGATCCAGCAAGCTTGTTGTCAGGGGTGGAGGGTGTTGCGGAGGGAGTTGCTGGGCGAGAGTCTTGTGCGTGCAGGCTCCTCCGTTGAGGGAGGGTGCCGCGCTTGTCCAAATAAGCTTGGGTGTGTGGTGGGAGGAGGTGTGGGGTCATGCGGAGGGGGTTATTCATGGATAGGCTGCTGAGACACCGGTTTCCGCTGTTCAGGGGCAGCACAGCAGGTGGGAGCTGCGTGTTCTAGCCGACTGAGCACTCCTTGGCATTACTTATTAAGCAAGTTCCCAAACGCATTAGTTTGGGGAAGTGTGGGCGGGGGCAGTCTGGCATGGCTGCGTCTCACTGATGTTGGCCGGACTGCTCTCTGGGTGGGAGGCAGCCTGTTGTTGCATACGGGTGCAAACCGAGGCTACACCAGCCCCCTGCTGTTGGGTCGCCGTTCTGGCTTGCCAGGGTGAAACCCAGCGCTCATCCAGACATACCTCCTGTAGCTGGGTCTTCCTCATGGCTTGCCAGGGCGAAAAAAAACGCTCGCCCACATACACTTCCCATGCCAGGTGGACGACCTACTGGGGTCGTGCAGTGAGGCCAGGCTGGTGAGGACCTCCCAGGCTGCCTACAGCCA
This sequence comes from Parachlorella kessleri, assembly GCA_001598975.1. Classification (NCBI taxonomy): domain Eukaryota; kingdom Viridiplantae; phylum Chlorophyta; class Trebouxiophyceae; order Chlorellales; family Chlorellaceae; genus Parachlorella; species Parachlorella kessleri. The sequence goes on from BBXU01002635.1 coordinate 10,999, forward strand.
CACCGGCAGCTGGGAGCCGTTCCGCACCAGCAGGCCCTTCAACGCGGTAAGGCCACACCGACAGCCGCCGTCTGTGGCTATCGCTTTGCCTGACTGCACTTGCACCCCCTGCTGTGCTGCAATGGCAGCCCTTGGAAGGCCCCCTTCCCCGGTACCGTAACTGCGGGTTCCACCATACTTGCCATACTTGAGGCTGCCTGGTAGCAGCGGCCTTGGCTGCATGAAGGGCACATGCTGCCAAGCTTGTCAACAACCGGCCCGCTTCTGAAGCCCAAATCAATGTCCTTGGCCTTACATATCTAGAAGAGTTGCACCTTGCTTCCCTTTACAAGTTGTGTGCTCGAGTGGCCACAGTGCTCAACTTCCAGCCACCTACCGTTTCATCTGGAGCCCCTACCCGTGGCATCCCTGCTGGGTGTCCACTGAGCTACACATAGCTATTCCTTGCAGGGTGGCCGGTGCGGGGAGAAGTGTTTCTCAGATGGCAAGCTGTTCCTGCGGCTGGAATGGAGCGAGGAGTTGCTGGAGCGGTTTGACTGGGGGGCGCTCATCACGCCGGCGGTGCATGAGAGCGCCTCGCCTGCAGCTATCAAGCGTGAGTTGCGACTGGCCGATCGCTAAGGAGGCGGCGGCGTGAAATGCGCTACAGGTCGCATACTTTGGCAGTCAGGCTTACCTTGTATGTTGCAATCTATGTTAAATGATTGACAGATTTTGCAAGTGAGTGCCGCCATGTAGCCTCAGTTGCTCGCCTGGAAACACCAGGACTAGTTGGTCATCCGCATGCACCCATGAAGTTGTTTGTAATAGGAGTGCGGTTTTTATGCAGCGACCGAGGACTACATCACTGCCCACCAGGAGTGGACTAGGGTGCAGGCCCGAGCCAAGGCCCTGCCCAGTCGGTAAGGCACGCTGTGGCCCGCTGTGCATGCTGAGGCACCTCTTCGCTCCTGAGGCAGCCGAGTGGCATTTGTTCCTGTGTTGACACACATGGCTGCTGACTTCTTGTGTCCAGCAGACCCTGTTGATCCACGCAGTCTTGCAATGCACCCCATGTGGGCATGCCAGATGCCAGTGGTTGTGCATGCTTTGCTTGTGCACTAGCTGAGCTTTTTATGTACGGGCTCTACACACAGAGTCTGCACAGAGCCGTTGCCCAGCGCTGCATGAGCAACTAGGTCTGCTGCATAGTTGTTGTGCCGATCTCTCAGCTGGCTGTGGGAAATTCACGAGCGTGCCAACCACCTACGCATAGCCCAAGCAAATGGCGTCCTCCTCACGGCCGGAACTCCTCTTCACGGCCGAAACACATGCCTCTCTTAACACATGCCTCTCTTTTGTAGGGTGATGCACGAGCTGGCCTCCGCCTCTCGCATGAAGGCCCCCGGGGCGCCCACCATCTCCTACATAGGCAGCGTGAAGCCGCTGACGCGTGTGCGCCTGGACCTGCGGCCGGACTCAGCAGACGAGGGCGAGGTCAACGGGCGGCTGACTGTCGCGGTAGGTTGGGTTAGCGGCTGCAGCGGGGCAGGCTGCGTGACACGCCGTTTACTTGTGGGCAGGGGACTGTGCACCACATGCACGAACCCCAGGTTGCGACTCTTACAGGGCGGATGACATCACAGTTGTTGGACTCCCTGAAGGTAATGCTAGGCTGTATAGCCTCAGCAGGCACCCAGGGCGACTTCATTGAAGCTGCACCGCCTGACGTGCCGCAGGTGTATGTCTGGCGGGCCCCCGGCAGCCTTCGCCGCCCTTTCTTCAAGCCGCACGACGAGTGGGAGAACGGCAAGGCACTGCGGGCAGCGGAGAACGACGGGCCCATGCAGCTGTTGGCCTTTCTAGAGGTACTGGGGGTCATTGCTTGCTGCTAGAACCTGTTTGGGCTGGGGGAGGGGCATTTGCTATCTTCGATAGCTGCTCCCAAACCCACAGCCAGTATAGCTGCTGTGGCTAGTGAGGTGGCAGTAGGCAGTATTGCATGGGGTTGGATTGTTGGGACGCATAGTTTGGGTCGGCTTTGGTGCCTACAGCCATCAGTCTACCAACGACCATGTCGCTTCCCACCGCAACAGCATAGCATGTGCCGCAGATATGATTGTGCTGGCCAGAGCTTAACCTAAGACCAGACGAGGCATGTGCAGTTAAGACCAAATTTTGGTGAAGAAAAATTGTGCATGTGCAGAGAGTGGATGGTATGGTCTGCCAAGTCCGTGCCTTCGCCAATGTACTGAACAGTGTCCCTGCGTTGGTCCATGCTGCTGCAGTATATGCTGTGGGAGGACCCGGCATACCGTGCAATGAAGGCCAGGATAGACGAGTGGGCCGCCAAGGACACCAGCATACGGCACAGCATCACGGTAGGTGGTGTGGGGCAGGAGTTATGATGTAATTTGATAGTGTGTCGCAGTCATGGGTTTCCCTTGTTGGCTTGGCGCTGTTGCAATGAGGGCTTGATGGATTGAGTACGCTTTGCAGAGTTTGTTTGAAGGTACTGAGGCGTGGCGAGCTGCCGCGCTTGCGGCGCCGCACCCGGCCGGGGGAAGTCAGTGGGCATGTTGTGTTTATTGTTACGGAGTACTTACTCCAGGCCTTGATGCCCATGTCTTCTGAAGGCAGTCTTTTTATTAACATATATCTTCCGACCCTCGCTCCCCCCCCTGCAGGGTCTCATGGAGGCCATGGAGCGTGGCGAGCTGCCCGCCGCGCCGCAGCCGGCGGGGCTGACGGTGGCCATGCGACCCTACCAGCTGCAGTCGCTGCAGTTCATGCTGGACTGCGAGCGCGGCGAGGGCGGCTTCCGGCGACACTTCTGGCTGCCGGTGTGTTGGGGTGGGGGAGGAGAGCGGACATGGGGCGTTGTCGCAGTTTTGATGCCAGAAACTTGTTTGTCTTGTTCTCCGTTTGTTACATCGCAGTGCCTGTGGGCATTGCGCGGTCTCAGCTTGCCTGGTCTTCTCCTTGCAGCGGGCACTGGCTCAAGCGCATTGCCCAAGTTACCTGGTTTGACTGTCCTGGCAATCAGTGGCGCATGGCCACTTTACTTCATGGTGCTGTGCCCCTGCACACCAGCTGCCTGACTGGCTTGTCGGCGAAGGCTTACTTGTCTTTTTGGCTGGCTTGATGTATGACCAGTAATGGCTTCGAAGAGAACCGTTGTGACCGTACTTCAGCAAGGCGTTCCGAGCCCGTGCGACTCATAAGTGGGCTATGCTAGTACGCAGTGGGCAGCGACAGTAGTGGCACAGCCCTACTTTGTGTGCCGCCATCTTGGGCCCGAACTGGTCAAGTTGCTGGCTGGTGTGCAGATGAAGGCCGTGGGTGGTGAGCAGTGGTGGTACAGTCCCCTGCTGCGGCGGGCGTCTCAGAATGTGCCTTCCATGCCCTGGGGTGAGTGGCTTACTTGCTGCCTTGGTCACTGTGTGCCATATCCTTCCGCGTCCTTACTGGCTGATGGTGTGGCAGTCCTTGCATCAGTTCTTGCCCTTTATGCCTGGGGTTGAGTTTGGGGCATTCTGGGCAAGTGCCTGGCAGATCGGCAGGGCCAGTGCCTACTTACATGGCGGCCCTTCTGCTATTGCAGCAACAAGGTGTGTAGAGAGTGTGTCACAGGTGTGCCGCTGACATGATGTTGGCATATCACTGCTGCCTGGGCTCTGCTTGCAGGCGGCTTCTGCTGTGAGGAGATGGGACTCGGCAAGGTAGGGAGCATGGGGGGGATGTGCACAGGATCAGATACGGCATGCACCCTGCAGTCATGACAGACGTTCGTTGCATACGAGGACTGTGCAATAACGCATGTGCACGGTGCAGGCCCTTAGCGCCACATCTTGACATGGTGGGAAAAACAAGCAGGGCGTGCAGGCGGGTGGCATCGCAACCTTGCATCCGCAACTCCTCAATCCACCACCTTGGATGTAACCTTGGCCCACCCCTGGTTCCTGGTGCAGACTGTCGAGGTGCTGGGCCTGGTGCTGGCCAACCCCGCGCCGCCGCTGCCTCCCAGGGTGCAGAAGGACGCCGACGGCTACATCCCGTCCAGGTGAGCAGGCGCCCAGCAGGGTCTTGGGGCGCCTGGGACTACCCAGGGACCACGCGCTGGTTACCTTGCCTCCTTCTCCCCAAGGCTTTTGGGCTCAGCCTTGTTCGGATTCCTCTTTGGCCTTCCCATTTCCTGGGTCCTGGCGTGATTTGGTGCAACCTTTCAGTGCCTCTCCATCAGAGTGCCCTGCTGGTGACCCATCAGGATGACTGAAGCTCTAAGTCAACCTCTGACTCAGTGCACGGCTTTAGGGCACCCTGGTGGTGTGTGCTGTGTCCCTGGTGGGCCATTTTCGTAGTCAAGCCATGACTGATCCCATGGCTGCAGGGCCACCCTGGTGGTGTGCACTGTGTCGCTGGTGGGCCAGTGTCTTAGTCAGGCCCTGACTAAGTTTGTGGCTGCAGGGCCACCCTGGTGGTGTGTGCCGTGTCGCTGGTGGGCCAGTGGATGGCGGAGGCGCAGCAGAAGCTGGGGGGGTCGCTCAGGGTGTACATGTACCACGGGCAGGGGCGCATACGCAGCCCGGAGAAGTGAGTAGGGACTAAGGATGGCCGGCTGTTCAGCACGGGAAGCATGTGCTGGGGGTCCTGGCACACTTGAGACTTGAGGCCATGAAGGGACGCCCAAGCCGACTGAGGCGCACGTCACAGATCTGGTGGTCCCAAGTGTTTAGCCTTTGTCATGTAGGGATGCGATTGGGTGTAGCTCACTGTACAGGTGTGCAAGCAGTGAAGGTCGCAGGTTGGTCTCTTGGGTGCGGCATGCCCCTCCCCTGTGATTGGCCCCTGGCTGAAAACCTTGACTGGCTGCATGCAGGCTGGCTACGGAGTATGACATAGTGGTGACAACGTACGCCACCCTGACGGCAGACTTCCAGGGCCGCAACAGTGGGGCAGGCAACAAGGGCGCCGGCGGCAAGGCGGAGAAGCAGCCCATGCCGGTGGGGGCTTGCATGCTCCTGGCAAGGAGCACTGGAATTGACTGGGTGGCAGCGGTGGCCCTGTGTGTGCCCCCGCGTGTGGGGGGCAGTGCCTTGAAGCTCAAGTTTTGTTTGCACGTTTCCTCAAGACCTTAGTTTTGAGGAGCTGGCACATGGTGTTTAGGCGGGTGCCTGCGGAATGTGTATAGCTGTCCATGCCTCCAGTGTTGTTTTCTTTCCCCTAGCTGGCAGGCTTGCCATCATGCATGGAGCCGTGATACCAGGTTGGTGACACACAGTGACGACTGCTTGTGGTGCAGGTGGTGAACGGCTGCAACGCCAACAAGTTCCCGCCGCTAGGGGCCATTCGCTGGCACCGCCTGGTGCTAGATGAGGCGCACACCGTGAGTTGCCTGCTTTGGGTTTGGTGCTGGGGTTAGTCACTATGCGTACATCAGGGGGTAACCATTCTCACCGCGGCTACCCAGGTTGCGAGGGTGTGAGAGTTGCACGAAGTACTCCGGACTCAGTCGGTCTCTACTCAAAGCAGCGTACCTCAGCAGCCGGGCCGCAAACCATCGATCTCTGCCTATGCAAGTGTGTTGACCTAGGAGTGGGACTAGGCTCTTTCTTGGGCTATGCATTGAATCCCTCATTTGGTCATCTGCCCTTTTATCACCCCAGCCCCACCGAGCAATCCATCGTATGCGATGCTCAGCATGCGCACAGTGCTGGGCCATCCCACCTAAGGAGGACACAGTAGTTGTGATTTATTGGCACTGCCCAGCGTGACCTGCCTGCCGTGCTGCCCTGCTGTGCCCTGCAGGTGAAGAACGCCACGGTGGGCCACACGCGAGCCTGCATGGCTCTGCAGGCAGAGCGCAGGTGAAGCTGGGCAGGCCTGCCGGGCGCGCTTAATGCCCTTGGGTGCCTAATTCCTATCCAGCCTGAGCATGGTGTTGCATGGGATCCTGTTCGCTTGGGCTGGTCGTGTGGCTGGTTTTGCCGGCAAGCCGTTCCCTTAGTGGACGCTGTGTTGTGTGCGATGTGCGGCGGGATAGGAATGGAGGATGAAATGTGCCCTTCTGCAGGTGGCTGTGTTCGGGCACCCCCATCAACACGGATGTCTCAGACCTGCTGGGCCAGTTCTGCGTGCTGGGCATGGCGCCCTTCAACAACAACAACTACTTCAACTCGCATGTCAAGGCGGCCTTTGGGCCCCTGGGGTGAGTTGGGCCGCGCCCCCAAGGCAGCAAGCACCTACCATGGACACCTGCTCCTGTGCCGGTGCTTTTGCCGCCGGTGGGGGACAGCCTGCGGGTAGAGCATGTGGCCTGGATTGTGTGCTGACAGCCGTGTAGTGGACAAGCCTCCAGTGATTTCCATCAAGGCTGGCTCATGTTTTGCTAACCTGGCCTCCTCGGTCCTGTGTGGCTGCAGCGGCGGCTCCTCAGCGCTGCTGTACGCGCTGGGCCAGTGCATGATCCGCCATACCAAGAAGCAGACGCTGGGGGGCGAAGAGGTGCTCAGCCTGCCCCCCCTGCAGCGGGATGACGTGCCAGGTGCGCACCAAGCATCGCTGAGCCAGGGAGGTGCCCACCCTCAGCTGCGGCACCCAGCGGCATTGCGCTTGTTGCACCTTTCTGACTCGGGCTTGTGGCTCTGGGGCAGCCGCCGGCCTGGGGCAGCAACAGGTAACCGGTACCACCGGTGATGCCCGCTGCTGTAGTGTAACAATGACAGTCTCTATGTGTGGTGCCAGCGCACTACTAGTGGAGGGAAGGGACATCGAGGAGGGCCCCAGGAAGGGCAGACCCCTCCCCAGTGTGCGCTGCCTGGCAGGAATGTCAACTGTCGTGGTTGTGAGTGGCTAAGACATGGAGAGAACTTTGCCTGCATGCAGTGGTGCTGACGGGTGAGGAGCAGAAGCTTTACCTGACCGCCCACCAGCGGTCCAGGGGAATCTTCCAGCAGTACCTCCAAATGGGCAACCACCAGATCAACAAGTGAGTTGGAGCCTCGGGAGACTCCGGGCGCTGCTTGACTGCATCGGTTGTGTTTTGTGCTGCTAATCCTACTTCCTTTTCCCCAGTGCTGCTGCCTCCTTGGGCGGCAATGTCATGGCCCGGCAACCTCTGGCCTTGGGTGCTCCTTACACTTTCCCGTCACTCCGGCTCGGTTGCGCCTGCTGCATCATTGGCTAAATGAACGTCAGTTGCAGCTGCTTGGACTTACTTTCGCCCCCCCTGCACTCCACACCAAGCCTGCATGCCTCGTCAGAAGCGTGGCCACCTAGACACTGCAACCCTTTGAATGTCAGCTGCTGTGCCTCTGGGTAACACTCACCCCAGCTGGGCCCTGTTATGTGGGGAGATTGCAAGTCAGGGCGCTTGTCTCACGCATTCTGTGTGGCATGTGCTGCTGCAGGCACCTGCTGCAGATCATGGCGCTCCTGCTGCCCATGCGGCGCGTGTGCAGCGGGGGCGCACTCAAGCCCAAGGTGAGGCAGGCCAAGCACCCACCTGTCGCAGACTTTGTTGGCTGCCAGGGTAGACGCCATGCCTGATCCCCTGTTGGGCCTGATGCTGGGCTCCATCTGTGGGGCATGTGGGTGCGGAGGGCTTTACTCTCTTTGCACGGGGTCCATGGCTGCCCCTCTAGTGCACCATACTCATGTTTCTGGTCACCCGGGACGAAGGTTGGTTGCGGCCGTCCTAGCTTTTGGGTTTTCTCTGGTCCATAGACTGGGAAGGCCGAGACACCATCTCAGATCGCATTGGCACCTTGATGGATGGCAACCCGCTCCTTTCCCATGCCCTGCCCCTCCCCTCAGAAGGCCAGCGGAAGACCCCCGCCGACTGCATAGACTGTTCCCGGTCGCATACCGCTCATGCTCCATGCCCTGCCCCTCACCTGCAGGACCTTTTAGTGCTGCGTGCAACCCATTTCAGTGGCAAGCTATGGTTTTTTTTGTACTGTTCCCTCCCCTGCAGGACCTGGAGGTGTCGGACCCGCTGTTTGGCGTGAGCGTGCGGGGCAGGCGGGGCGCACTAGCCGACCTGGCTGACAGGGACCTGTCGCTGGTGGCCCCCGATGAGGAGTGCCCGGTCTGCATGGACAACTTTGAGGGGCCGTGCATCACCCCCTGCCACCACTGGTTCTGCCGGTACGCTAGGGTGCTGAGTTGTCGTTGAAGAGGAGCAGCTGGTGTGTGGTTGGGGGGAGGGAAGGTGGTTTAGTGCAAGCCATGCATGGGCAATCATTAACCAGCGTGTCGTTGCGGCGATTTTGCCTGTGCAAGGGTAGGGAAGCAACGGCAGTGCACATAATCCTCTGCTAGCACACCTGCGCTAGTGGCTGCAAGGTGCAAACATCCTCTCCTCGCCCTCGCTACCTCAGCCGGTAAGGCGCCCCTAGTCTTGCAGTTCTTCACAAGTGGTAGCTTTGTCGTCCCCCGTCACGGCCAGCAGCTGATGCTCTCCCCGGCTGGCGGCGCTGCAGGGAGTGCATCCTGGGCGTGGTCAACCAATCCGCCACCCCGAAATGCCCGCTGTGCCGCGCACAGCTGGCAGCGGAGCAGCTGAAGCTGGGGGTGACCGCAGCGGAGGCGGCAGCGGCGGCGGCGCCCCCAGAGGAGGAAGAGGCGGCGGAGGCGCCGGCGCCGGCTGAGCCTGCCATCAACTCGGAGTCCAAGCTGCAGGCGCTGCTCAAGGAGGTAGGGAGGGAGGGTTGCGGGTGGTGGGTGAGGTGGGTGTTCGCGGCCTTGGCAAACCTGCAGCCAGCGCCCAAGGGGTAAGCGGGCTGTGCTGGATTGGATAGAAACGCTTGCAAGTGGGAAGCCAGTGGGTGATGGCAACCCCATCACTGTTAAGCCTTTAACAGCAGCTGACGAGGGTGCATGGAGGGAGGCACCAACGCTAACGCTGGGGCTGCATGTGTGTGAGGCGGCGGGGATGAACCTGTAATGTCGACGTGCTTCTCAAGGCTGCTCTCCTTTGTTTCTGCAGCTGCGGGCCATGCGGCGGGCAGACCCATCAGCCAAAGCGCTCGTATTCAGCCAGGTGGGCTGCTGAGGGAGGGTTTGTGGGATTTCAGTAAGCTGGGCTTGTTGTGGGGCTGGTCTGGGTGACATATCTAGCGTGCAATCCGCTGCTGGGTGGGCTGTGGTGCGCAGTGCCTTGCGGGGCACGTGCTGTAATGCCTTATGCGCAGTACACCATTCGTGGATGCCCCCTGGACAATGCTCTGGCTGCTCGGCCTGCCTGCTGTGCTTGCTCGAGAATGCTAGGCTGTTACCTAGCCCCAGGAGGCGACACTGACTTATTGTTCAAGCCTGGCATGTGGGCTTCTTGGCTGCAAGGCCGGGTCTCTCTTCAGGTGTGACACACTCGTGACACACTCCACCCACCCAATTGCCCTGCAGTACATGTCCACCATCGAGTGGCTCAAGGTCCGGCTCGTGCAAGAGGGCTTTGGCTACCGCTACATCAGCGGCTCCATGCCACTCAAGCAGCGGGCCAAGGTGTGTGGGGATCTCTTTGTCTCTGTGCTGGCTGGGGCAGCTACCGGGTTCAGGGGATGTAAGATCAAGAGGTGGCACCCCGCAGAGGGCCAAGTGCGTCCGTCTCCGTGCATCTGTGCTGGTTGTCTCTCTGTACTGGCAGCTACCGGGTTCAGCAGGGGATGGGAGATCCAGAGGTGGCAACCCGCCTCCTACTGGCCGCCCAGGCATGGCAGAATGGCCCGCCCATGGCAGCGTCCCTGCTTGGCTGATTTGCAGCGGCAGTGGGGCCAGCACCCGGCTGGCTCTCATGGCTCACATCCCCCCTGCAAGCACCCCAGCTATGTGACGAGAACCCGCCCACCCACCCCCGTGTCTCAGCTCAGCATGCGCAGCGGTACGGGAACATCGCCTGTCTGCAGAAAAACAAGTTCTGTGCATGTCCCCCCCCTGCAGGCCATCCAAGCCTTCCAGGAGGACCCGCCCACCACCGTGTTCCTGCTCAGCATGCGCAGCGGCAGCGTGGGCATCAACCTCACCGCGGCCAGCCATGTGTTCCTCATGGAGCCGGCGCTCAACCCCGCCCTGGAAGAGCAGGCGGTGGGCAGGTGAGGGAACACTTGTTGGGGGCTCCCAGGTTATGGCCAGGTGGGGATGCGTGTGAGGACACTCGTGTGTGGTCAGCTGGGAGATCCAGCTATCAGCTTGGCGCATCTTTTGAAGTTTCTACGTCGTGCACAGATGATCCCCAACTGAAATGAAAGGCATCTATCTGCCTTGCCCTTTGCGCAGGTCCTGGCGTATGGGGCAGACCCGCTCTGTGACGGTGAAGCGCTTCTTCGTGAAGGTGGGTCAAGGAAGCTGCTCGGGCGATGGGAGGCGGTGCATGGGAAGAGCAAATTCTATATACAGCATTTCAAAGCTCCCTGCGGGAAGTTGGGCTGAGAGTTCAAAACTATTGTTCGTGCAGGGCGGTATGAGATGCAAACAGACGGCGACATAGGGGGGTGGTAGTTGTTGTGGTAACAAAGACATACCTCCTCGCTGTCTTGGGCGTGCAGACATACAAGCGTGCTAGGTTTTGCCAAGCATGAAGACCCCCCCCCCCCTCCCCCCCGCCTGCAGGGCTCCGTGGAGGAGCGCATCATGGAGGTGGTACAGAGCCGGCAGCACAATGCGGGCGGCGGCAGCGGCGCCGCCGGCGCCGACGAGGCGCCCAGCCGGCGCAACCGCACCAACGTGCACATGCAGGAGGTGGCGGGCAGCCTGCAGGCGGACAGGCAGCAGCTGCGGGTGTCGGAGCTGGAGATCCTGTTCAAGGTGGGTGGGGGTGGGGGTGATGGAGGGAAAGTATGACATATGTACGATACTAGGTGGAAAATGCACAGGTTGCGTGGTTGACAGCTGGGTTGGGTGTGCAGGCTGTGAGAGGCAGCCTGCATGCCGACCAGTGGCCGACCAGCTGCAGGGGTCGAAAACGGGGCCGGGGAACGGTTATGTGGATGTCAGTTTGAGGCTGGCATGACCAGGCGGTCCCTGCACCCCCGGGCTGCCGCAGCTGTCCACCGCAGCGTGCGGCATCCTCACTGATTGGAACTGGCACTGGTGGTGGGGCCTGCCCTCCGAGAGCTTGGGAATCTGTCTCTTGGACTTCTTGTTTGCTCATCTTGTATGCCTGGTCCCCGGGGTGCTTGTCTGCAGGACCCTGCTTTCCCGCCCCCAAGGGTGCCCGAGCCTCCCAGTGAGGATGAGGACGACGCCCCGGGCCCTTCTAGAAGGGCAGGCGCAGCAGCAAGGCCGGCAGGCACAGCAGCAAGGCCGGCAACCGCAACAGTGGCGGTGCCGAGCGCGGCACGGCGCTCACCGGGCACCACCGGTGGCCGGCCGCAGCGGGCTGCTGCGGCGCGGGCGGCGCAGCAGCGGCAGCAGATGCAGCAGCTCCAGCAGCAGCAGGAGCAGGAAGGAGGGGAGGGGCCCCGGCAGGCCCTACCGAACAGCAGCAGCAGCAGCAGCAACAACAACAGCAGCTGGGAGTGCCAACTCTGATGTCGTTTGCCGACTTTTTGAGAGCGCAGGGTGTTGACCCAGGCCAGCAACCCCTGCTTTTGCCAAATGGGCTGGGAGGCGTGCCGCCCATGCTTCTGCCAAACGGGCTGGGAGGCGTGCCGCCCATGCTTCTGCCAAATGGGCTGGGAGGCGTGCCGGCGGCAGCTCAGGTGGCGCCCCCCGTCCCTTGGCTCGCTTTTGGCGCAGGTGTGCCGGCGGCAGCTCAGGCGGTGCCCCCCGTCCCTTGGCTAGCGTTGGCCGCAGGCGGCGCGGGACAGCAGCAGCGGCAGCAGCAGGGGGTTGCCGGGGCGGTGGCACCAGTCGCTGCTGCTGTTGCCGCTGCTCCTGCAGCTGCTGCTGAGGCGGGGGATTCAGACTACCAGCCCACCAGCGAGGATGAGGAGGGCCCCGCGTAAGTAGGGCGGGTTTCAGCGAGTGACCTGTGCCTTGCAGGGGATCTGAGAAGAGCCGTACGCATGTTGTTGTTGGTTTTCAGGAGCGCCGTTCAAGCGGCTGATGGAGGGCAGAGCGCAGGGTGAAAGGGGTGAGGGGGGATTGTGGAATGCGCAAGGCTGAGGTTTGAAGCTGGTGGCAGCTGGTGGTTGACGAGAATGACCGCTGGGAAGCTGGTCCTGCCAGTGCTTGTCAGAGGGAGGGCGCGCAGCGTGAGGTAGCCAAGATGAAATCCTATTAGGCCCCTTGCCCGCCGTCGTGCAGGAGCAGCTCTGGGCTGTCAGATGAAGAGATGGGGAGTGATAGCGACGACGAGTAGGCAGCAAGCCGTATCAGCAGTCCTGGCGGCATCTGTCCCTGTCAGTATAGCCAACTGAGTAGACTAGACCTATAGCCTAGGTGTGTGATGTGAACCTTTATGTGAGAACAGGCAGGGAGGCAGCTTGTAAATTGCCAAGCTACGTGCAACTTGCCATATAATCCTTGAACACAGTGCTTGCCTGCAGGCAGCCTCTGCCAGATTAGGGGTGGTATACGCTAGCGCCTGTCAAGAGCGACCCAGTGTTTACTGGCCCCTCACTGCAGTGCTGCAGCTGCGTGTACATCTTTAACCTTTCTATGTACAATGCTTGCACCATGTTAAATTGCAAAGTACATGTCATGCGACCAAGCCATAGTCCGCGCTTCAGCAGTGACACTAGGGAAGGGGCCTCGAGTACTGCCGCAAGAGGTCAGAAGTCCCCTGGTAAAGAAGCCCGCGAGTCAGCAACGGTCAAAGAAAACATTGGAGGGCAGCACGTACAGGCGTTGCTGACGGTAGTGACGCCTACGGCATCACTACAGTGTGAATAAAGCAGCAGTTGCTAATAGAGTTTGGGAGGGAGGAGAGAGGTCCCACGCACAAGATGGTACACGCGAAACACAGCAACTAGGGAAGTGCCCACTCCGCAACACAAGTCTACGCAAGGCAGAGGCCAGGTCACACACAGGACACGCATGCGCCATCGATTGCTGACAGAGCCGCAAAGTAGTACAGCCACTGCCCCCGCCCCCTGAAGCCCAGAGCTGTAAGCTCAATATAGGCTGGACCCATCAGCTAATATGCAGAGGCCTCCTCGGAGGCCTTGGTGGGCGGGCCTGGCAGCTGCCTCCACCACTACGAACCCCTACTCATGATGACTCATCAGTAAGCTGAGGCCTCCCGGAGGGCCTTGGAGGGCGGCCCCGGCAGCGGCATGGCGGGCTTGAGTATGTGGCGGTACTGGTCAATGTGGTTCAGCATGATCAGCCGCGGCCCCGGGGGGATCCCCACTTCCCGCAGCGAGCTGCAGCAGGGGAAAGGGTGGGTGTGTGTCTCATTCATTGTCCAGGCAGGCAAGGTGGAAAGGTGCGTCCCAAAGCTGGCAAGGGTTGGGGAGGCAAGGGGCACATAGGCTGCAGACCAACAACGAGCATACCATGCAAGCAGAGCAACCAAGGGAGGAGGATAGGGGCCTGGCAGGCATACTACTTAGGTAACGAACCAGCCACCCAGTCAATCCGGTGCCCGGAAAAACTACCCAGCCCCTCACCTCCTGTCCCAGAGCAGGATGGTGTTGTCCTTGAGCAGCCCCCGCTTCAAGTTCTTCTCGTACTTCTGCAGCAACAAGGCAACAACCCACACATGCATAGTCAAGCACCACCACAACACGAAGCTGCATAGTTTCACAAGCCTGGGCCTCCGGGCAGGTGGCCAGGAGGTACCACAACAGCATCCCAGGCATTCATCACCAGCAGCAGTTGCGTCAGGCCAGGTGTAGGCACTGCCTGAGCACACCGGACCCCCCCCCCCCTTTCTTACCCCGCAAGAAACCCTCGAGCCCTTAAGAGACCTCCCAAGGCGCCCCCTTGCAAACTCACTGCCTATTGCAGGGACAAGGGTACAGCGCTACTGCCCCTCCCACACGCTTTTCACAGAGATTGGAGCAACCCACCGCATAGCCCAGCGACGTCAGCAGCTGCTTCACTTTGGTGTACTCCACCTCCTCAGACTTGGGCCCCACAAACGTCTCCCCTAGCTGCAGCAGCAACGCAGGTGGGAGAACAGAAAGATCAGGAAACTACTCACATCAATCTCCTCAACTCCACGTCGGGGTCAGCAGTGCATACAGGCACGGGCCCTCTCAGTGCTCTCAGGCAATTTGCACAGCACAGCCTAAACGACGTAGCAAGGTAGCAAGGTCGGAAGGGCGGAACATTCGTGCTAGCACAGCGACCGCGGCCACATGCCGCAGCCCCTAGCCGGACAGCACAGCCTTGCATGGGGCAGCTGTCGGGCTACATAGGCAGCAGCATGTGTGAATGCATGCATGCCCAGCCTTTGCCGAGGTTGCCACATCGACTAAACCCCCCCCTTCTTCCCTCCCATTGCGGAACTCCGGCACCCCTGTTCCGCATCAGCACCCACCTTGTAGATGCCCCCCTGGAACAGCGCAAAGAGCACGCCCGAGGAGAACGCCGCCATCAGCGGATTTTGCTGCGTGGCCACCTGCATAGGGTTGGCTGCTGCGCCGCCGCCAACTGTGCTGACCAGAGAGAAGGCTGCGCCCGATGTGAATGCTGCTATCATCCTGCGATGAGGGACAACCAAGGGAAGGGGTAGGTAACAACTTCCCCAGACAGCTGGCCGGGGAGTGGCAGGTCACAGAGCTGTGTAGGTGTTAAACACCGCCCAGGGGCGCAGGCTGTGGTTTGGTTTGAGGTTGAGAACAGGTTGAGAACACAGGAAGGAGATCCCAGTCCTGCCTGCTTGTGCGCTCTCATGCAGCCCATGCTGCACCTTGGATGGGGCCCAACCCAGCCAAGTAAGGGAGGCGAAGGGTTACCAAACACCTCTGTGCTACGGCAAGCACAGCCACCCTGCATAGTTACTTTGCACAGCCAACCAAACTAGCCCCAGCGTCCGCATATTCCTCAATCATCCAGCTTCTCCCCTTCACGTGGGACACCCAAGGCAGCCCCCTGCTCCCACAAATACTGCCAGGCGCACTCACGAGCCTTGAATGTCCTCCTTGCCGCGGATGCGTTTCAGCAGCGACGTCATGCCTGCATTGACGCCCGTCATGACTGCAAAGTTGCGGGCTTGCTGCACAGGGCCGCCTAGCTTCATGAGTTGCGCGGTGGGCCCGTTGGCTGCTGCAGCTCCTGGTTCGTTGGCAGTCATTTGCGTCATCTGCAGCCAGCAGCAACAACAGTGGGTCACAGCAGCACCCACCAGCGTCAGCACCGGAGGCACAAGAGCCCAAGCACGGTGCATTTTCTTAGTGAGGTTCCCAACATGCTGGCAACGGCTATCTGCCGGGGTTGCAGTCACTCACATAGCCCATCATGCCGCCCAAGAAGGCTCCCTGAAAGCTTCCAAAGAGGCCCGTGGAGATTGCCTCAACCCAGGGCGGCTGCCGCACTAGCCATTTTTCTGCCTCCTGCCGCAGCTTCTTTGGTACCTCTTGCAGTTTATTGTTCTTGAGTATGGCCAGTGGTCCGGCCTCCTGAGACATGATGAAGAGACGATCCAAACTGCGACGAAGATGTTGTGCTGTCGCCAAGCAACGGTGCTGCTTCCAAGGCTCTGTCTAGGGTGTCAAGGCACCCTCGATAGGCGAAGTCGCTGGACTTCCCAAGCGGCCAGCTTTGTCCCGCGCATTCCTTTGACTAAGATATCTAGTCCCTGTCTGTGAGATTGTTCACATCAACCTGCACCCTAAATCGGTGAAGGATTCTTTTGTATTTGCAGCACAGTCTTCCTGCCACTCAAGCTGCAGTGCGCCCGAGCGCCATCAAGCACATTTCCACACCGGCCATGACGGCTATTAGCTCCCTATTGCGGGGAGTCGCAAACTGTAAGTTTCAACCTTTGTGCCCTATGCCTGCCATACTGCTCAGGGACGTCCCTGAGGAGCATCCCACTGCCGGCGACCCCACTTGCAGGGCAAGTGAAGGCAAGGAGCCAAGCAGTCCCTACACACAGAAGGCAATATGCACATCTTCGAGTTCAAGCTCAGGCAGGGTGAGACGAACGACCTGTGCAGCTGTTTGGCATTGTGGCAGGTAGTCAGCCTAGCTAGGCAGGTTTGCCACAAACCTGTTCCAGCTCTGTGGCAAGGCCACAGAAGCCCCACTGCACCCAAGCATACTGCACCCAAGCATACAGTCCAGCAGTGTATGGTGACAAGTGCAGGGACTTTGGGGAGACCTTCAAGCGGGTGGCGAGGCAGGTGCAAGCCTCGCTGCCGATTGTGGGCCTCATCTCACGGCTGGCCACTCCTGAAGGCGGCATAGGTTCAGATATGCAGGTAGGCGCTGTCCCTGCGGGTGCCCCCTATCAGGCTGAAGCTGGCGGCGTGCTCGCAATTTGTGCCAGTAGTGTGCTGCTTTCAGCCGTTTTAGTCCATGGGACAAGCCTTTGTGCTGCCGTGCTCTTCTTGGACCTTTGGTATATGTGCCTCCTTATGCTGCAGCTGGCTTGCTGTCCGCGAAAGGGCTGCTCAGAAGTCGCACACTGATCGGATGAGTCCCAGTTGCCATGGCACACCCATGCACTCGAGAAGAAGCTTACAGTGTCGTTGTTGTGCGCAGGCATACCCAGAGTTCTGCAGAGCAGTGTTTGAAGCCGCTCCGCCAGGCTTCCAGATAGCTGTTGCAGAGCTGCAGGACAGATATGGGAAGGCAAGTATGCTGCTGCGACTACTTTCTACTTGCTTACTACATATCTTGTAACCCCTTCACTCTGCCTAGGCCGGCATACATACACCCTACTGTGTCGGTGGCGCCTCATTACGCGGGCTCAGCCATACGTCTTTGAAGGCATGAAATGAGGATATGTCCCCGAGTGTGCTTTGCTGGATCTGCTTGCAGCCCTGCCAACGGCGATATGTGCTGCTGGTGCTGTGGATGGCGCGGCTCGGCGCAGGAGTGCTGTCTGGAAAAAGCATTGCAGATGCTGCCCGGAGGCTTCGCTTCTCGTAAGTGGCCCTGGATGCCTGACATACCACTGCTAACCTGCCCTGCTTATGCGGGGCATTGTCAAGCTCTCGGCAGGCTATGCAGTTGTTGGTTGGGCCGGTAGTTGCAGTCCAGCACCTAAGACTTGCAAATGTTTACTGCTATCGAAACTAGCAGGGCTAGATGTATATTCAGTGTTTGCACCAAGCCAGGAGAGCCAACTGGTTCCCTCTGTGTGGTGCATGCAGGTTTGATATCGAGTTCGAGATGGAGCGCTTTGAACAGAACGTGCAGGACATCTTCAAGGCAAGTTGTAGAGCTAACAATATAAAGTTGGGGCCACCTCAACTGGGCTTTGGTCGTGTACATGCCACCGTCATCTATTTGAACATCAAGTATTTTGGGTGTGGGGATTACAGGGTCGCCCTGCTGGGCTCAAGTGGCCATCAAACCCGGCAGACTGGCAGGGTGGCTAGACGCCCGGCCGCTGGAATTAGCGAAAGTGTCAGTGTCATCTTTATCGTAACTGCTTTCTGCAGAAGTACACCTACCTGGAGCGCCCGCAGGGCACGCTGCAGCAGCAAGCAGATCTGGCAGTTGACGGCCTTGCCAGGCTGTGTCTCAACCTGCCAGACGGCCAGCCGGTGCCGGAGGCGGACGAGAAGCTCATAATGGACGCGGCGGCAGGGGCGTTCTGGGATGTCCCGGGCGGGAGGGAGGCGGTGCAGCGCAGCATGGCCAGCAGGGAGCAACGCAAGGATGCGTATGCCTTGTAGCACCAGGGCAGCACGCAAGGAAATGGCAGGTGGGGGGTCCTCTGGACCTGCCTGGTGGGAGGGATGCGGCGCACAGCGGCGATGATGGAGCTATACCAGGATGCGTATCTGTTGTAGCGCAGCAGGGGCTGGCGGCATGGCTAGCAAGGAATGGCACATAGCTGCATACACTGGGTGATACAGGGGTTTGCCAACGGTGCAGGCCCATTTCTGAGGGAGCTCCCTGGAGGGGAGGGAGGCGGGGCAGGGACACATGACAAGCAGGGGCAGCAGGAGGGTGAGCGTGCCTTACAATAGCAGCAAGCCTTACAGAGAGGCGGAATTTCGCCTGGTTGGAGTGAGGTACTGCACGGCCGCATCACAGCTTTTGTGACATGTGACAATTTTTGCCTTCGTGTTGAGGGGTGTGCGTGATGGTGCAAACGCTTGGATGTGTTTCACAGTGAGGTGAGTCCTGTAGGCGTGATACACAAATCCAGTCAGGATGTCCTGTGGTCTTTATATTGGCAGTTGTCAGCCTGTAGTTAACCACCTGACGAACTGCTGTTGTTTTATTATCTTGATACACCGTCCTGTAAGGCTTCCCCTGTTGAAAACCCCAATGGAATCACCAGCTGCAGCTCCGGGGCAACATATCCTCAAACGGAGCAAGGCCTGCAATGATGGATACAGATCGTGCACGCAGCCGTGTGAGGACCTTGTCATCCCTCCTCGTAACGTGGACAACGTTGGATTAACCCTACTAAAAGGAGGCTGGTCTGGTGGGGTGAGGGGCATGCGCTTGCGCCCTGGGGCACGGACGCAGGGCGCGAGAGTGCGCGGTGCCTCGAGCGGCTCCGAAGGGCCTCCATCTCTTATCAAAACCTTTGCGGCCTTTGATATTCAGTGTTTTTCCGCGCTTGCAGTTTGCACCATGGCGTCGTTGCCATTCCTGAGCTGCCGGCCCTGCCAGCCTGCCCTAAGCTGCAGACAGCCAAGGTGTCTAACTGCAGCTACAAGTCCACCAGTACTATTTGCCCACAGAGGTGCCTTCAGAGGTATGCATCTACCTCTCTTTCCATCAGGCATGCAACCAAGGTCCCCCTCAGGCTATACAGATGCGTCAGCCTGCAGGCAAACCCTACAACAAGGTTGCCCCAGGATTTGCGACAGAGCCACTCATTTCCTTGCGTGCATAGCTGCAGGTACCAGATTACAAAGACAGGCTACCAGAGGGTCTACCACCTCGCAGGCACACACTGAAGCGGCGCAGCGTGGAGAAGCGCAGGACATCTCAGGCAAACATAAGCCGGCCTCTCCAAAGCTGGCGGACTTCGGTTTTGTGGCAGCCCTCCTCCTGCACTGGTTTAAAGTCAACAAAGAAGCCACCAGTGTCTTCTGGTCCTGTCTTAAGTTCATGAACCTTCCTTGGGAGTTGGCCACAGCGTCCGCTTTCTTTTCTGCCACCCTTCTGGGATTAGGATTGGCAGCATCCTGCGTGGCCCTGATGCATAGGAGGGATCCCGACAATAACAGCTCCCTACGGAGGTTATTTGCATGGCCTGGGGGCTTCGAAGTCAGCGGGTTGTTAATGGTTGGATGGTATGCCTGCATTCTATCTGCCAAGCTAGTAGGGCTGCTGCCGGTTGGCCCTCAGCAGGCAGACATTGAGAAAGCAGTTTTTATAAAGCGGTCAGTTGCCGCAGGTTGGGCGTCTCGCAGCCTTACTGTTGTTGCAACGGTGCTTGTGGGCCCTGCAGCAGAAGAGATTTTCCACCGTGGCTTCTTGCTCCCTAGGCTGGCCAGCCACATGCCACGGTGGGCTGCCATGGCTGTGTCAGCAGTGCTCTTCACTCTGGCCCATAACTCTCTATACCCTACGCGGACCATCCATAACCTGGTGTATGACGTCTTGTTTTTTAGCTCTGGCAGCTTGTGGCCATCCTTCCTCCTGCATGCCCTCTGGAATGCTTACTGCTTCAGATAGTGGTGAATCCAGTAGCAGTACTTGTGTTGAAATTGTGGCAGGCGGTGCTAAAAGGGACAAGAACTAGGAGCGGTCTGTACTGACATGGCAACGGAGGAACTTCGCCCTTTCTGACAGCCAGCATCGACTCGATCCGGTAGCCTCAAGGATCACACAGCGGTGCAAACTGGCAGGAGATAGTATATCTCGGCCTCGCCCAGCGCAGTGCAGGTGGACAGCAGCAACTACCAACCAAAGTGGAGCTTTCTGACACAGTGACAGCTTAAAGCCTGACAGTGGGCACTCTCAAGCAAGATGTCTGTAGCTGACGAAAGCCCACCTGGCGTTCTCCGCATGTCATGCACGTTAAGCCAGTAGTGCGGTGTCACCCTGCCTCAACACTGTCACGGTATGTGGACATGAAGGACTGAGCTACCCTTATTGCTTGGCGTTGAGACGGCAGCGTTGAGTATGAGTGCCATGATGAGTGCTTCACTCATGTGAGTAACAGCGCGCGGAGTGGCAAGAAGACTGCACTGAGCGGCAAAAGCCACATGCACAAGCTATAGCGCTGCTTCATGTGCCCACATCTATAAGGACTGGTCTTGTTGACCTTGAGCTGCAAGCCACGGCAGCCTCATGGGCAGCCTGCTTTCCGTGATCGCAGCTGCTTGAGACGCCTTGCTGCTGCCAGATACACCACAGTGGCGTTTTTAAATGACAGAGGCAGAGGATCCTCAAGGGGAGAGAGACATGCAACGATATAGACAGAGCTTGCACGCAGCCCTGTGAGGACCTTGTTAACTCTCCTCGTAACGTGCACAACCCGTACTAGAAGGTGGCTGTTTTGGTGGGGTGAGGGACATGCGCTTGCGCCTTGTTGGACGGACGCGAGGCGCGAAAGTATGCGGTGCCTCGGAGGGCTCCCAACTGCCACAGGCCTCCATCTCTTCACAGAATCTTTGCGGCCTTAGAATTTCTTGTGTAATCTGCGGCCGCAGTCTGCAGCATGGCGTCGATGCCCTTTCAGACCTGCAGGACATGGCAGCCTGCCTTGAGCTTCAGACGGCCACGGGGTCCAACTGCAGCTACTCCACCGACACTAATTGCGCACAGCATAGCCTGCAGAGGTATGCTTCTTCCCTTCTAAGAACCGGGTTGCAACCAATCACCCTGTCAGCCCGCAGGCAAGATTGCCCCAGGATTTGCGCCAGAGTCACTCACCTCAAGTACAATGCATAGCTGCAGGTACCAGCATGCAAAGGCAGGTTACCAGAAGGTCTACCAGCTTGCACGCACGCAGTGCAGCGGCGCAGCCTGAAGAAGCTCAGGGTGTCCCAGGCGAACAGAAGGCGGTGTCCCAACAACCAGTGAACTTCAGCACCGTCACGGTGTCTGCCTTGCTGCTGCTCTGGTTTAAAGGCACCCAGGTAGCCGACAGTGCCTTGTGGACCTGTTCCGAGCTGATGTACCTGACTTTTGATTTGGCTACAGCATCCCAAATCCTTTTTGGCACTCTTTGGCACCTAGGTTTGGCAGCAGCCTGTGTAGCCCTTATGCGTAGAAGGGATCCTAGCAGCAACAGCTCCCTATGGCAGCTGTTTGCATGGTCCGGGCCCGGGTGGCCCAAAGTCAGCGGGCTGTTGCTGAACGGGTTGTGTGCCAGCGTTCTGGCTGCTAAATCGGTAGGGCTACTGCCATTTGATTCTTAAGAGGCAGATGTGCAGGGTGAACATTCTTTAGAGCGGGCAGTTGCCGCAGGTTGGCCGTCTCGCAGGCTAGCTGTTGTTGCAACGGTGGTAGTGGGCCCTGCAGCAGAAGAGATTTTCCACCGTGGCTTCTTGCTCCCTAGGCTGGCCAGCCACATGCCACGGTGGGCTGCCATGGCTGTGTCAGCTTTGCTCTTCACTCTGGCCCATGACTCTCTGTACCCTACGCGGGCCATCCGTAACCTGGTGTATGACGTCTTGTTTTATAGCTCTAGCGGCTTGTGGCCATCCTTCCTCCTGCATTCCATTTAGAATGCTTGCTGCTTTGTATGACAATGATTCCAGAAGCAGTAGCTATTTGTTAATGGTGGCAGGCGCGCGGTGCAAACAGGCAAGAGTAATTATGGACTGTACTGACAGCGCATTTCAACTACCAACCTTATCACTGGGGCAAATCACCCTCCTGTGACACTCAGCCTCAACGTCGAACGTTCTGGAAGGTGCACCCCCCATGTATGCCACTGAGCACCAGTCTGGCATCTATTCTGCGGGGCAAGCCTTCCTCTTGTGCCAGGGTGCGCCAGCAGCCCCTCCCAGACGGGAAATCCTAGCCTATCACGAGGCTGTGGGCCTGGAAGCTGATCTTGGGAGGACTTGTGGCCCTGACCTCTGCCGCCCCGGGTGCCTACGGTCCGACCGGCGACACAGACTGGGCACAGGCGGCCTCAGTTTTTCGCCAGCAGCAGTGGCAGACACCCTCTGGCATTCAACAACCTCATCAGGGATGATGCCGTTGGCTCCGACTCCATTGAACCAGTGCTGATCCTCACCACAAACCTGTTGAGGAGGTATGGGGCTTTCGACCTTGGGAGCCCATGGCTGGGAGGCGGCCCCATGCAGTCTGAGATCCTCGGCCATGTGAGCCCGCGCCCGTGCAAGACCTCCTAGAAGACTCTACGGAGACCAACAGACAAGTCAAGCTGCTGCACAGAAGCTCGAAGGCATAGCGTTGGAACTGGTGAGAGGGCCCTGGGTAGTTTTGCTCGCTCTACAAACTGGCTTGTGCATGGATTGTGCATACTGCCTGCGCCAACTTGGAAAGCGAGCGACACTACCCAGGGCCATCTCACCAGCGCTAATTCTTCCAGCCTCTGTGCCCGCAGCTTGACTAGTCTATGGGTCTCCGTGGAATCTTCTAAGAGGTCTTCCAAGGCCTGGCACATGCCCGGCCTCACATGGCCGAGGATCTCAGACTGCATGGGGCCGTCTCCCCAGCCAATAGCCATTGGCTCCACAGGCCGAAACCCTCCTACCTCCTCAAACATGTTGGTGAGTTACACTCTGGTTCAGGGGGGAGACACGCGCGGCGAGGCCGATCAGGAGGCAGGTGTCAGGTCGACTGAGACAGTGACCCTACTCAAGTTGCCAAGCGAAAGATGTTGCAGCGTTTGCAAGGGTCCCGAGGTCAATGCACACCTCCCTCCGAACACACCTGGCAGAAGATGCTATACTTCCTCCTTGTCCAGCGCCCAACTGAATTCAACTAGCCAGCAACCTTTACCAGCCAGAGTGGAGCTTGCTGACACAGCTACCGCCTGTAGCCGAACGTTGGGCACTCTTAAGCAAGGTTTCTCTAGCTGACAAGAGCCCACCTGACCTTGTCCGTCTGACATGCACGTTAAGGTTGCAGAGTTCGGTGTGACCCTGCCTCAACACCGGTCCGGGCTTCAATCATGTGTGAATATGAAGGAATGAGCTACCCTGTAGGACCTATTGGCGTTATGGCATCTTTGAGGTGATGGATATTTTAGTCATGCGAGTAACAGCGCGCCAGTGTCGCAAGTGGAGAAGCCTGGGCTGAGCGGCACGAGCCACATGCACAACTATTATCGCTGCTTCATGGACCCTCTTCTGTAAGGACTGGTCATGTTGACCTTGAGCTGCAAGCCACGGCAGCCTGCATTCCGTGATGCCAGCTGCGTCAGACGCCATGCAGCTGCCAGATGCACGACAGCGGCGTTATGTACTGGCAGAGGTAGAGGTACCTACAGAGGTACGTCTTGCCTGTAGCTGTACCCTCCCACAAGGTTGCACCCCCCTGTGCCATGGTTGAATCTGCTGTGACATTCACGCCCGTGCTGCTATGTTATATAGCTGCTACAACGTGCAACGACGTTCACCTTACCAGACATTCCTACAAAACATTTGGTCGTTGTGACTGATATGTGTGACCCTGCATCGCTGAGGCTGAACAGGTGCTGCTAAAGGCTGGCAAGAGCAACCTGCTAGAAGGCAATGGAGCTTACTTGCTCACAGCGGAGACGAACAGCTTCGAATTCCCGCCGAGTCCACTCCGAGCAGCAGCTCTGCTGTTGCTCAGCAGCCAGCAGGCTTGGGGGCTGCAGCTGGCTTGCTGCTGGCATGGTACGGAGGTTGCCTGGTCGCTGTGAACGCCTTGCAAAGCTGGGCCCAGCGCTCTATCTTCCCTTCAGAACTGGCGTTGGCAGTTGTTTTACTTGGCGGTAGTGCTGTCCAACTAGGACTGGCAGCAGCCTGCTTTGTGCTTGCGACTAGGTTACGACCTCATTGTACTTCAAAAACAGAGTTGTTTGCATGGCCTGGCTGGCAGGTGCTTCAACGGTTGCTGTTGGAAGGGTTGTGCGCTTGCCTTCTGACCGCACAAATCTCAGGCATGCTGCCGAGCCAATTTGGCCCTCAGCAAGCGGACATAGCAGCTGGCCTTTATGTGAAGCAGCTGCTGGCTGCTGGCTGGGCAGTGCGCAGCATCCTAATTGTAGCGGCAGCAGTTGTAGGGCCTGCAGCAGAAGAGCTCATGTTTCGGGGACTCCTCCTTCCAAGCCTGGCCAGCCGCTTACCAATTTGGGGCGCCATGGCTGTGTCATCTTTGGTTTTCAGTGCGGCCCACTTCTCCCTAGCTCCAGCTCGGCTCCTGACTAACCTGGTGTTTGATGCAATGTACTTCCGCACGCGCAGCTTGTGGCCCTCCTTTCTGATGCATGGCCTTTGGAATGCTGTTGGTATAGCTGTGGCTGCGATTGCTGCCATATACAAGCCTGTTTGACTGTCAAACTGCCTCAGAAACCCCTTGCTGCGATTCTCATGGGGCTTAAGTGAATGCTCTCAACCTAGACGTGAAGGCCCCTAAGCCCCCTCCTTCACACCTCACACAGTATAGCAACTCAACCGAGGTCATAATTGGCTGGCTGGAACGGTGGGGTGCCGGGGTCAGCACCTATCTTGACAACCCAGCTGTCCAGCGTCCCAATGGGCGTGGGGAAAACGACAGCCAGGTGCACAGTAGTGAGTCACAACAGATGGGACCACGCTGCATGGAGGGTGACCCGCCTGCAGTACACAGCCAGTACAGGCGCCGACCTCTTGCTCAAAAGCAAGCTTGAGGCTCCCCTCCTTCCCTTCGCCCACCCCGCGCGTCCTAGCGGCCATAGTCAGTTGTTGCCTCTGGTAGGTGAAGCACGCTGAGGGTCGCCCTTGCAGGGCGTCAACTGCAAGGCCACGTCTGGGCCAATCCCAGATTACCTGCAGGTGGCACGCAGTGCTGAACCGGTTCCCTGGCTTCGTTCTGGTCTTGCAGGAAGAAGGGGGACCATGACCACCAAGCGCAGGAACCATGGAAGGTGAGTGTTAGCCCTGCCTCCAGCTCATGCATGCTTCCTAGTGAAGTGCTGTCCCCTGCTCTTACACTGTATTGCATGCGGCTCGCTAGCAAAAGCCCGTCTGATCCTCCCGCTTGTGTCACCACTGCACAGGAACAAGCCAGCGGGCGCCCGTGGCAAGGTGAAGCGTGTGCGCTGCGAGAGTTCCGCCGCCATGGTCCCCAAGGACAAGGCAGTGAAGCGCTTTGTGGTGAGTGTGCTGCATGGAGCACATGCGGTGGTGCATTCCTCTGAAGAGCGCACAGTGGGAGCTCTGCCCCAAAGGTGTAGAAGGCAAGCCAGTGACGTGCTTCATGCAGTCATTACGTGGTGAGGTCGCTGGGCCTCTGCAACACTGGCGAATCAGTAGCGCTGCGGTCCGGGCATGGGAGAATAGAACCCTCTTCAAATGTGCAGCCCTGCTTAGTGAGCATCCTTACATGCGGCCTTGATGGTATGATCAGAATGGCATTTGCATGCTGGCGAGGCTGGCTGCTGTACGATCACGCCGCTCCTAGCGTAGCGGTCAAGCCACAGGTGCAGCCCTTGAGGAACAGTGAGGATATGCTTCCAAGTGTCGAGGCTAGCTAGAGGCATTGTCCCCTGTCGCAGGTGCGCAACATCGTGGATGCCTCTGCACTGCGCGACATCCAGGATGCACAGGTGTACAACGAGTACATGCTGCCCAAGATATACAGGTAGGTCCCAGCAGGCTCTCTGCTCAGGGACAGAGCACCCACCCCCCTCCATGGTTTCCAGCAACGTATACTACCGCAACTTGGGTGCTACGGGCTCTCACATCCACTGCAACCCAACCTCCCTCACAACACTGAAACTCTGACCCAGGCAATCCAGGGCCTGTACTGCGTGCAGGAAGGTGTACTACAGTATCTCCGCCGCCATCCACTCCCGCATCGTGCGCGTGCGCTCCCGCAAGAACCGCCGCAACCGCGAGCCGCCCAAGTTCGTGCGCGGGGGAGGCGTCGGCGCCGCACGTGGCGGCTACCAGAGGCCTGGCGGCCCCCAGCAGCAGTGATTGAGTGCCACAGGTAGCGCCCGCTGGGGCCAGCGCGGCAAGTGGAGCAGGCCGGGCGGCCCGCAGCAAGGCCCGCAGCAGATCGAGTGCTGGTGGCCAGCGGTGCTGGGGGCATGTCAAGGCCCTGGATATGCACACACATGTCTGAGCTAGCAGGACTGCTGCTGATAGCCTAAATCATTGCGGATTGCAGCTTGGTTGGGCAGTGTGTTTGGTGCAGGCGCTGCTGTTTGTGGTTTCTGACCGATGTTACAGCTGTCAGACTCCAGGCCCGTCAAGACTCCACTGCTGTTGGGCCTGCTGCACGCCCAGAGGTAGGAGGGACCCGGCTGGTGACGCAAGGTTTGAGGAGATGATACTTACAGCTGAGCCAGGTCGAGGCTCCTACGCTGGAACCAGCAGCCCACATATCCAGCAATTCCACTTGTTGCCCGGAATAGGTTGTGCGTACGAAGGAAGGAGGAAGCCCCAACCAGGCTCGATTGAGCCACTTGACTAAGGGGCAAAATCATCTATGGCCATGGCAGGCAAGTATCTGAACAATGGCGGCGGGCAGGAAGGCCTAAAACCGTACACAACATTAGGGCAAGCATTTAGGAAAGGAAAAGCAGTGCTGCAGTATCCAAGGGTGACAGTGGGCTGACCAAGGCACATCAAAATACCGAACGAAGTGCAGGGGAATATCAAATAACAGGTTGAGGGCAGCACAGCACGAGACAGCGTACAAAAGGGAAGACACAGCACCATGCAGCACACAAAGGATTTATTAGACAAGGGGCTGAGCTCCCCCAACAACATCCCTGGTCGAGCCCTGGCAGAGCCCCCGGCACAGCTCAGCCCTACCCTCCTCACTGCTTGCATTGCCTGCCACCGTGAACAGACAGAGGTGAGCCAAGTTGCAGCTCACTAGCTCCTGCCCTCAACAAAGGCAGTAAAACCTAACGAAGTAGCATTACATGTACTTGATCGCGGGCAGGCGAGCGACAGCATTTCACACTCCAAGGCTTACAATGGTGTCCAAGCCTTAAGCCTCCTACCCAATTGAAGTTTGGTCAGCCCCTTCCCTTGCCCTTGCGGTATGCGCCTCCCCACACTCTCCCCTTGGCGTGACTGCGTAGTAGCCACCAGACCAAAGCGCTCAAACTGGAACACCTGGGCAAACAGGTCTGCAGCCAAGTAGTTGGCATTCCCTGCGCGACACAGCAGGTGGAGGATAATCATCAACATCATAACCATAATCATAATCATTAACAGCTGAGGCAGCGAGCCAGGCGGCGCATCACCATAGCGGCTGTGCAACCAAGAAGGCCTGCCTAGACCAATACACGCCAACCTGAAGCTCCGAATGGCATTGCCACAGAGCCAGCCGGAACTCAACACCCACCATTATAGTCCGCCAGGTTGTCATCCCAGAACTGTATCACGCTTGGTGTGAACTCCACCCAATAGATGGGGAAGAGCAGAAGGGAGGAAGTATGTGTGGCAGTGAAGTAGCTATTGCCTGCCAGGGCTGCTGCTGCCAGCTTCTGCACCTGCAGAAGGCAGAAGCCTTGGTTAGCTTACCCTCAAGTCTGGTCAGCGGGATGCATTTGCTGTACAGCTGACACACAGCACGGAAAGCCTGGTGATAAAAGTTCTCAGCAGCACAGCAGGGATGGCAGGGACGGTCAGGCGAGCACCAACACCGTTGGGGACCCCTGCCCACCTTCCGCTTAGACACCCGCTCTCTCCGTGGCGGCACAACTCTGCCTGAGGAGTCCACCACCTGGCTTGACAGAGATGTGGCCCCAAACTCCTTGCGGGCTGTGAGGAAGGTAGCCAAGGCAGAGGCTTTCCTGGGTGGTGCCTCAGAGCACAGGGTGACGTTGAAAGCCCACTGCACAGTTTCTCCGCCCGCCTCACTGACATTGCACATTCGGGTGGCGTTCAGGCAAGGGTCCCCTTGCAGCACTGCACGGAAGCTGTTGTAGGTTATCCACCTGCAAAGGGCGGGGGGCGGGGAAGGTGGCCACTTGTGCTGTGTCTATGCCAAGCTTGCCTTCTGAGGCAACCCTCAACAAAGGAGGGTGGGCAGGTGTCTCTGGAAGCCTAACCCAGGGCGTACCAGGGAGGTGACAGGTGAATACTGGCCTTACATAGAGGTAGGAGAAGCACCATGCCTAGACATGCCGACAGTTGTGCAAGAGTCATCGCAAAGTCGTGTGCATCGGTTGCTTATGACGAGTTCGGGTTAACAGTCTGCATCGCCTTGATCCAATGCCGACCGAGGGAAGGGGGCCCAGAGGCAGGTTTTGGGGTGGTGATTTTTCGCGCCGATGACCCCTCTGTGCCAGCCTTGTGTGCGTTGGTGACTTCCTTGCCCCACTTTTGCAGCAGCCATTTTGGCGAGCGTGGACTTTTGCTTTTGTCCACGCTGACGGGCTTTGGTGCGTGGGGACTTTCATTTTGTGAGCTTTTTGGCTTTCTCGGCTGAAACGAGCAGTTTCTGTTGCTCAGCAATCATTTGATTCTATGCTTGCACGTTTCGCAAAGTGCCACAGCGCACAGTGCTCCCAAACCTCTTCCCCGGCCCTCGGCTGTCAACCGGTTGGTTGGGGTTACACAAGCTGCTGCAGACAACAAAGACTCCAAACATGGAGGGCAGGTGCGAGCTTGGACTGCAGCCATTCGGGCTGTCACTACTATTGCTCAGCAAGCTGAGTGCCACCTGTCTCCTGGCTTTGGCCGTGGGCCCACCGGCAGAAGCCTTTGTGTTTTGTAGGGCTGACACCCGCCAGCAGGGCGGCTGAAGGAGCGGGGGTCCAGTCTTGCCAGGCAGCCGCCGAAAGTGACGCAGCAGTGACGGGGCCAGACACGCAACGGGCAGAAAGTGACAGCAACCAGGTGCCAGCTTCACGGTTGAGCCAGGCGACTTCTTGGTTGAATGGGATTTCTGGGTCCCTGCGCAGCAGCCCCCATGACAGCGCAATTCTTGCGCTGGCAGTGCCTGCGATGCTGGCGCTAGCGGCGGACCCGCTCCTGTCCATTGTTGACACCATTTTTGTTGGCCAGGCTGGCGCTGATCCCCTGGTGAGTCCAAGTATTGCTTGTGACCTCATTTTAGCAGACTTCCAATGCAAATTTGTGATGCCAGCTGCCATCGAGGGGTGGCTAGTTTGCTTGAAACTGAACAACGCACTGTGCCACGTGGTTGACTTGAAAGGAATGTTTTCAGCTGCATGCGTACATTGGGGATGAGCCATGGCATACATCTAACCCACGCTGTGTCGCGCAGGCTGCACTTGGCGTCAACTCGGCGCTCTTCACTATGAGCTTTGTGGTGTTTAACTTTCTGGCCACAGCGACCACGCCGCTGGTTGCTGCCTCACTAGCGCACGGAGACAAAGACAAAGCGGGCAAGGTCACAGTCCAGGCGCTGCTGCTGGCCGGGGTGCTGGGCATGGGGCTCTGGGGGGGGTTGGCAGTGGGCGCAGAGAGCGCTCTATCCCTGATGGGTGCTGGGCCTGAGACGGGCGCCATGCATGACATGGCGAAGGACTTCTTGATCATTAGGTGAGCTTGGTATGCTGAGCACTGTACCACATACTAGCTGGGGCTCCATTCTGAATCGCATTAATGCGGTCTTGTGGGTGACGTGCGTGTGCATGGTGAAGGCCACATGGCCCTTTGATTGCTCCAGCTGTTGCTGCCAGCACCACAGCTGAGTTTAATGCATTTGTGGTCTCGCTATTAGCCTAAATTGCAGCGTTGTTACCCCTCCCCTACAGGGCCGCCGCTTCTCCAGCCGTTCTCCTGGCGACCGTGGGCCAGGGGGTGTTCCGCGGCCTGCAGGACATGCGCACCCCGCTAGGGATAACTCTGGGCGCCAATGCCATCAACCTGGGCTTGGACATGCTGCTGATTCTGGGCCTGGGGTGGGGTGTGAGCGGGGCGGCGACGGCTACCTGTGCTGCGGAGTGGGCTGCAGCGGTGGCGTACCTTGCCTTGCTGTGGCAGCGGCGCGAGGCGCTGGGTGGCCTGCGGCTGGATAGGTGAGACTGTGGGGTCAGAGCTTGGAATGAGGTTCACCTTACACTCCAAGAAGGGAGCTCTGCGCATTGTAATGGCCTCAGTGTGGTCAGTTGCGGAGTGCAGCGTCTTGCTGCCGGATACAGGTGTTGCCTTGCCAGTCATAAGTCTCTTGGTCCATTGGGGATTTTGGCCCATTGATGGAGCACATTAGCGGTGTGTGCTGACGGCTCTCACCCATCAGAGCATTGTTCCGAAGAGGTGTCCCTCATTGCATGCAGTGTATTGGGCGAGCGGGCCGCCAAGGCTCTCCAAGACTTCATGCCATTTTTGAAGGCTGGCGGTGCGGTGTTGATGCGCACTGCGGTGTTGCTTGGCACGAAGACGCTGGCGTCTGCTACAGCAGCAAGGTTGGTTTGTATGCAGCTCTCGGGGCCATGAGTTTTGACCACGAGCGGGAGGGCATATGGTGGCGCTGACTTGAGGCTGATGGGGTGGTAAGCGCAGAGTCCCTTGATCTTCCTTTCTTAGGCACCTGCAAAGCGTGTTTGCATTGCCCATGTGGGCATCTGCTGTAGCCCATGCTGTCTCTAGCTCAGCTCCCGGGCATACCTGCCTTGTGTCTGCAGCCTCCACGTGCTTGCGGGGCGGCGAATTTGCTGTATCTGTGAACTCGTGTTAGAAGATTCTTCCGTGTTGGAGCTTGTCACCATCTGTCACTGCCGAATGATTTTCCCAGTCCAAGTGGACGGCTGTGCTTGCAGGCTGGGCCCTGTGCCAATCGCCTCCCACCAGGTGGTCTCGCAGCTCTGGTTGCTGTCATCGTTGCTCATAGACTCGGTGGCTATTGCTGGCCAGGCCTTGGTGGCGGTGGAGCTGGGGCGAGGCGATGTGAAGGCTGCCAGGGATGTGTCCAACCGGCTGCTGCAGGTGAGGTTGGTACTTGTGTGTGCTTTGTTGGGTTGAGGCATGTCAGGGTGCTGCTCCCTCTGGTCTGGTGGAGGTTCCTCTCCTGGTGCCTGGCTCACCTGAGGTTGCTGTAAAGACGTAGCTGCCTGGTGTGTTCTCACGCGCCCTACACGCCTTGCTTGTCGGTTCCTTGGGCGACTGCTAGTCCATATTTTTGCCTACCTTCTTATCGCTCACTTTTTCTGCTGCCCTTGCAGCTTGGTGTCGGTCTTGGGGTTGTCCTTGCCGCGGGCTTCTGGGCGGGTGAGCCTTTCATCCCCGGCATCTTCAGCAGCGATGCGGCTGTTGAAGCCGCAGTGCAAGGTGTTCTGCCACTGGCAGTGGCCATGTTGCCGGTGAATGCAGCGGTGTATGTTCTGGACGGAGTGCTGGTTGGCGCCTCAGACTTCAAGTTCATGGCAGGTGAGCCTGCGTAACAGACAGTCTGGTGTTGCCAACATGATTAGCCTACGTGAAGGAACGGGTATGAAGTGATAGTTGTGCACACATAGAGCTCTGCGGGGTGTCAGGTAGGATCGTGAGAGAGTTGGGAGGGACGTTACTGGGCCTTTTGGGATCACATGTGCCAGCAGCTGGCGTTACTAAATACGTGGAGCTCACTTGTTCTTGGGCGCGGTGCATAGCTAAGCGTGGCTGCTGTTGCCCGTGCAGGTGCAATGGTGGTAGCAGCAGCGACAGCCGTAGGCCTGCTGCTTGGGGTTGAGCCCCTTGGTTTGGGCCTGGAGGGAGTGTGGGGCGCCATGGCAGTACTAATGGTAAGCCGCATGGCTACGTTGGCGTGGCGGTACCAAGACCCCTCCGGGCCGCTTCCCCCACAGCAGGCCAGGCAGCAGCAGCAGGACGAGGTCTCAAGCTTGATTGATGTAGAGCCTTTGGATGGAAGCAGCAGCCCCTCCATTGGCCTTGGGGAGCCATTGCTTCCGGGCAACGCACCTGCTGCGGCGGAGGGGACGGAGCAAGCAGTGCTCAAGGGGCCAGGGCGGCTTGGGGCTTGCAGCGAGCTGCCGTATGTCGAAATCGAGGAATTTGGCAGCCCTGTCAGGGTAGGCCGCGGCAGGCGCACATTGCTAGCAAATAAGGCTGTAGTGCACCCCGGAGGAGCGAAGGGGGCGTTCCTACACCAGGAGCAAAGGCAGCATGCTGTAGCGAAGAGCTATAAGGATGAGTGATCAGCAGCGCTTTGTGAGCAGGGCACTCAGGCTCGCCATGTGGGCTGTCAGGTCAGTGAGAGGGGCTTCGGTTGTGGAACAGTTGTGGCTTACTTGATGTTCTGGAGGGTGCACGACCCTTCTAGTGTGCCTGCCCAATCACAGGCCATCTGAAAGCCTCAAGATGCTAGCATGCCAGATGATACCGTCAAGAGTTGTACATTTCCCCGGCCAACGCTCTTGACAAACCCGCTCAATAGTTGATTGATGCACCGCTGAGGCAGCAGGTATTCACTTGTGGACTTGTAGCTAGGCGACAGCATGCGTGGAGCGTTTCCTTCCCAAGCAGGTAGTTTTATGGTTAAATACCGAGCAGTGCTGCTGTTCGGTGGCAGTTAAGGCTCTCAGAGCTCGCTCTTGGACCGGCGGCATGGACCGGATTGCAAACTGCTATGCAAGATCCTGTACACGTCTGATTGCTCCCTTTTTCCAACTTCGGGTGGAGGCTCCACGATGTCATGAACTGAATGATGGCATAACAAATGTCGTAGGATTGTGGACATTGGTTTTATTAGGTCTTTCATGCAGCTGCGCTGTTGTTGTACACTAGCCTTTGATTTTCCGCCCCAATGGTGGCAGGCTAGGTGTCTCGAGTGGCCAATGCATGTTGGGTTGGCCCTGGCGGTCATACTGCATATGGGATAGGCCCAGCTCACTTAGTTCCTGCTCTTGTGGATTCCTGGCTTACTTAGTAGCGACCCAAGTCGTTGGCGGTTCGATTGATACCCTTACCACCTTCATGGTGTTCCTGGTTTGGCAAGTCTTGAGCTGGCTTTCATGTGCTTTGACCAATTGTAGACAGTCATGGGGCAGGAGGGAATAGTTGCAGGGATTGACCAGAAAGTAAAGATAGGTTGTGCGGCTTTTACAATGTACTAAAGCTGGGTAACCAGGGTGTGTTGTGCACAATGGTGGTGTAACAATAGTTTATCTTGGGGAGAGAACTACTGGCTCAGAACTCAGGCAAGACTCAGGTTCATTCTGCATCCAGCTCTGTCCATTCCGTCCAGCCCAGCTCTACTCCCTGTTCGCACTACCTGCCACCCATACTGATAGTGTTGCTATGTGGATGGGCAGAGCGGCAGCTTCAAAAAAGCTGCCCTCCAAGGGCTGCACCTGGCAGCTGCCCAAAGTGCTCAGCCAATAACCTTGACAGATCATGGAAGTGCAGAATACTCCTCCTTCGCCTGTTTGGAGACGGAGCACTGTGCTGGCATGTACATCCCAAGATTCACATGACATGGGCAAGCCTGAGCTCATCAATTTGCACCAAGCACCTGTGCCATCCCAATTCGCCTATGTCAGCATGCTATATGCAGTTTCCTCCTTATATTGATTGACTCATCATTGCAGTGTCAGCACTGCTTTTGCACAGTAGAAATCCCGCAGTACTCATCATCCAGCCGTTTAACTTGGCTCAGACTACATCACGCACTTTCAAATGTGCAGCAACCAGTCTAGGCAAAAGCGGTACAAAATCTTACTGGGGTCAGTGCTTCGTTCTAAAGCAAAAGGGTGCAAATATACCAAGCTGCAGACAAATAAGCAGAAAGGTCCTGAAATGATTCTGATAAGAACGCCGAAAGCAAGTGTGCCGAGGAATCCCCAACTTATCAGTCCAGAAGAAGGGAGCACTGGCACCTGAGATGGGGATATGCTGGTCGGCAGTGGGAGCTGCCCCGGCTTGAAGAGTGTGTCAGTCAAGCAGACATTGCCCAAATGGGTCTGTATGTGACGTGATTAGAAGATGGTCTTCCTCTTGCCCTGCAAAGCAAGGTCGTCCAGCTCAGTCGTGGTCAAACCTTCCTCAACAGAGCAAGGTGGGGTATACAGGCAGCCACCCTACCGGCATACTTGGTAGGCGCTGCACGGGAGGACCCCATAAGGCAGTTCACAACGGCAGTTGTAGGGTGCCTTTGTGGCTGTGGTGGCAGTAGACAAGCGTACCTCGCCAGTCTGCCGAAAGATGGAGCTGGCATATCCCTTGGCCCTCATCTCAGTCTTCCCTTCGTCATCCAGAGGCCCCGAGATTCTGTGGCTCTTCGACACGCTGCACAGGGCCAACCGGCCTCCAGCCTAACACCGGAAGGACCCTTCCGGGGATCATGCACCCCTAAGAGTCTGCGCTAGGTTAAACGGCCTTGAAGCCCACTTACTGGACTTCAGGGTTAGTGTAAAAGTGCCGCCCAGAAATATAAGCCACGAGGCCCACGCCCAGGCCCAGCGTTGCCAGCAAAGGGTAGACCTCCCGCCTGCCCCTCAGCCAGCTGAAGGAACGCCCACCCACGGCTGCCATAGCTGCTGACAGTACTGGTCACGAGTGGCTGAGTTGGAAGGCAGGGAGGTGAGTTCGGCTGGCTGCTTCCCTGGGGTGCGCCTAACCTACCATGGGTTGCATGCTGTGATCGAAGCTGATCAACGCAATAGCCAAGTAGCTGTAACATGAGCTGTAAGCCTGGTCTACCTTCAGGTGACGCGAATGGTTAGGTTGGCAGGCAAGCTAGCATAGTGCTAATAACTGCCTTGCATTTTTGATCCAACGGGTCGATACAAGCTAAGGCCACTGCAATATTAATAGTTATTAGCTGACAGTGGTAACTGTCGGGATTCGTTAGCTGTTTGGGCTCAAAGCAGGATCTGGTGGGGTCAGGTGTGGCATAAAGCCATAAGGCACATGTACAGCTCCGTTGTCCCCTTACTAGTGTGCACCGTCAGTACTGTACACCGTATTATTAGCATGGGTGGCAGGTAGTGGAAACAGAGAGTAGAGCTGGGCTGGACTGGACTGACAGGGCTGGATGCAGAATGAGCCTGAGTGTTGCCTGTATTATGAATGCATATGACACTACATTGCCCTGTCTGTAGATACACAGGCACATCTATTGCCACTACCTGACAGGCGTGCTGCGCTGGTGAGCATTCCGCATCACACTTCCTTGGCATATGTCAAGGTTACACTCATCGCTTGACAGCACTCAGCACAACATATCTTTTTTAAAGCAAATACACTTGCACATAGAGCAGGTGTAAATCAAGATCCATGCACAGAATTGTTCTTCACAAAGACGCCTCGGCAACTCACACCAACGTATGGTCACAAGGCTGTGCATGCCAAATGGGCTGCCCTTGCCTTGCAAATAGCAATACCGCACCTTACATCGCTCTGGCTCACTAACATATAGTAGCACAGTCTACCAGGGTCACAAGAAGTCCCCAAGGGCACATCGCTTGGCACAGCCCTCTCATGGCCTCCCATGCTCTTTAAACAGCAACCTGGATCTTACTGACCCTCTCAGCTTATCACCCCTACTAACCCCAAAGCTAACAACAGCGCTCACAAGGCAGACTGGATGCACCACATAAGACAGGAAACCCTCCCCTACTCGTGGCCACGTGTGCGCACCCACCATACAAAAACACCGCACACACCTCACCGCACACCTGCCAGCCTAGCAAACTCCCTCTCCGCCTCCAGCAATACATTGCCACCATTCGTCTTCAACAGCGGCAGCTGCGCCGGCCAGGCATACAGCGGTGAGGTGGGGCCCAACTCTCCCAGCACCTCCGCCGCGGACTCGAAGCTGCCAAAGCCAAAGTCGGGCTGCTCCACGACATGCCAGCTGGCGCCCCGCTGGGCCTGAGAGCAGCCGCCTTGCTGCCGCCAGCTGCAGGAGGTAGGATGAGGCACACAGCTTAGGGGCAGCTGTCAATAGCTAATGTGTCCAATGAATGTCAGTCGGCTGGCTTGTTACAAGGCGTGGCCCGGCAGAACAGGGGGCGACATGAGTCGGAAAAAGCCTGCCATGCACGATGCTACCATGGGCCCGTCTTGCCGTGACGCAAACTCCCGAAGCAAGCATTGTGTGTCCCCTGCAACATGAAGAGCCATGCCGGCCCCCACACAGTGAATTGCGGCACAGGTCGGCCGGGTTGGCAGCCAATGGGTGTTGTGTTGGGCCCACCTGCCCTGCGCCATCATCATGTAAGGACCTTGGCCGGGGATGTTGGGGCCCGGGAGGTCGGGAGGCCCGATGTCGGGCGGGTTGATGTCTGGGCCTGGATACCTGCACACACACACATATGGGGTGCAAAGGAGAGGATTAGCGCGGTCCTGACTTGCCCGCCTGGTCACAGCGGGGACAAAATAAACCAGGCAGGTATCCGAACCAGCAGGACCACACACGGGAGTGGGCCACCTGGACCGCACCAGTAGCCATCAGGTATATGCCTGCCACAGAATGTAAATTAGCGTGCTTGCCACCAAGTGAACATACCCCCTTTCCCCCACCCCTCCGTGCCTCCGTCTCGCGCTACCCACCCACCCACCACGACTCACTTGGGGTACACATCTGGTGGTGGCTGCCGGCCGGGGTTGGGGATGTCGGGAACGTCGCCGGGATAGATGTCGGGGTTGCGACGCGGCTTAGGCTCTGCATAGCACCCGGCCAAGACGGTGTTGAGGCGCAGAAGGCAGCGTGCAGGACACGCCAGCAAGGGCTGCACGGAGTCTACCCCCCAAGCGGATCTTCTGCAAGGTATCCGTGCTGTGAGCATCCATTCGCATCAGTCCATAAGCCCTGCTAGTAGCCAAGGCTGTAGTACAAGACAGCAGCCAGCACAGCGGTGACCTGGCTCTATCTCCGGAAGTGCCGGTCCGGTGGCCTTGAACGGCCGGCCCCTAGCCCAAATAGCCCAGGAATGTCCAAAGTTCACCTAACACAGACTTGCTAGAAGGCAAGCACAGAGCTTCCTGCTCATGCTTCCATGGAAAGGCTGCTTGCCCACGCCTGTCAACCACCCCAGCCTGCCCAGCACCCCACCTGGCTGCATGTCAGGCGGTAGGTCACCAGGGTCCCTGCCTGGCGGGACGTCCGGCCCTATGTGCTCACTATAGAAGGCCCTTACCGCCGCAGCGGCAGGGCGGCGGGCAGCCACCCTGCCTGGGCTGCTTAGGCGGCGGGGAGATAGCTCCAAGCGGGGTAGCAGGGCTGTGGCAGTGGCTGCCAGCTGCAAGGACGGGCCCAAGCCGCACCTGTACATGTAGAGGAATGTGGCGAGTGTGGGATGGCCGTCGGATAACGTGGGCAAGTGCGAAACTAGCACACTGGACCACCTCGAGCTAAGTGGGGAAGTGGGTCGCGTTTGCAGGACAGGCGTTGCACGTGATCGCCACTCAAACACGTACGCCAAGGTCCTGTCTCAGTTGCTGGAGCGTGCGGAAGGCGCTGTATGCTGCTCACCTGCCCAACGACAGAGCGGTCATGCTGATATTGCCTTGAACCGAAGCACGCTGGTTGACCTTAGGTAGGAGCCTCACCGTTGGAAAATTCCACAATCAATGCGAGTGCTCCGAGGATGCCTGTGAGTGTTTTGTTCGGTAGCCACGTCGGACAAGATGTCGAGCGAGCGCCAGAGCGAAGCTGCCCGCAGGGTCTTCGAGTTGATATCCCTTTGCCGATGTGAGAGGACGATCCTCCGTTTCAAGGTTTTTGATGAGTAACACAATGCTGCTACGGGTCAACACCGTTAGGTGAGGAGATGTGCTCCTGCTTCGCTGATGGTCATCGGTCACCTTGCCTTCGGAAACTCTTGCAGCTGACTGACCTAGTGTCTTACAGACTGACCTGTCTACAATCTTGAGTGTCCTCCGGGCGGCACAGGTCGCAACACTACCCGTGACTTGGTCTTGGCAGCTACTGCAGTGCTACCAACAAGAGTGGGAGCGAGCAGTGAAGAAGTAATGGGCCTAGGGTGTGTCTACTCTCATACTGTTCTGACCTTTTTGGCTTGTGCCCTGCTGCAGGGTGTGCGTGGCGCGCTTGCAGCATCCCAAGCCAGTACCTTTCACCAGGGCTCGGCCGATGACAAGTGTTCGCTTGCATAAGACAGCCGGCGAGGGCCCGCAGCCAGAGACCATTTTCAGACCTGATGCTGCCAAGGTTAGCCCCTGTACCGGCGTGGCCCCCACCTCTTGCTGCATATCCACTTATCATGAGTGTCTTGAAACAGCGGCACGGCCCTGTGACACTGGTCCTGGCTGTGCCAGCGTCATTTAAGAGAACTGCAGGGGCTGAGGGCATACATGGCGGCCTGTTCTGTTGGAGGGCTCTGAGCAAGGACTTGCAGCGATGCAGACGGGCGGTCCAGTGGTGGTCTATCTATAGGACTCGCGCAAGTGATGCTGCCTGTAGCCGAGCAGGTTTTGATGACGAGGCGCCTCAAGGATGCCATCATTGGCCCCACAGTCTTGGCCTCAGGGATCCCTTTCCCGTCCGCCCCTACTGGTGCAGATTTCTGATGCCGATCCCACCGAGATTCCTTTCCCTGACCTGCCCAAGCCGGAGTATGACCCAGGGCAGGAGACACCCAAGCCGATGAGCCCCCCGCAGCCGGACAACCCGATGCCAGAGATACCACCGAACCACCCCAAGGAGGTGGGAAGGGGCAGCATTGTGGGGTATCGGGTTCCCTTGATGCCCTGCACGGAGGGCTCTGCAGTTGTCGGCCGGGGGGTGCCACCGGGCCACCTTGAGTTGGACAATGGCATTGGGGTTGAGCGAGGTGGCAGGTGGTCTTGTAGGACAGTCAGCGGGCCGTAGTAGCTGGCAGCACGGTAGCATGGTATTAACTTTTTAGCATGGGAACAGGGGGTGTGGCTACAAGCTGTAAGGTTTGGCTGGGCGCTGTTGTGACACTTCCAACCCCCACCCCCTCACACACCCGTGTGTTTGTCATCTGTTGGCTTATAGATGATGACATGGCGGTTCATGTTAGCTTGTATCGAGCCTTGTAGGCCATGTGTACTGACTTGAGGGAAGCTTGACGGCTGCCCACCGCGCTGTGCTAGCCGGCTTCCCTCAGTTAACAGCACAGCCTGCCTTGCTCCCGATGCTCTTTCAGCTTTGCTTAATGTTTTTTCCGGGTACCAGGTGGCCATTGCGCTAGCCAGCATCGTGACACAGCTTCCCTTCCGCTTGAGGTTCCCCTGCTGCTGTCAGCAGTGGTTGCTTTCGCCTGTTTCTGCTTGGGGTTCCCCCGCCACCGTCAGCAGTGGCTATCTTCCTTGGTTCTGCCTCCTGCAGGTGCCCAGCCCTCCCTCCAACCCAGAGGTGCCAACTCCCAGGACATCCCCCGGCACTGAACCCGGCAGGATACCCCCCGAGGCAAGTCAGTGGCAGGAACCTTGCCATGGTTGGCGCACACACGAGGGTGGGCCTTTGCAGTGCTGCTAGGGGTGGTGCTTCATGGACAGTTGTTGCATGTCTGGCTTGTTGGGAGGAGGGCTTGGGTGGCTGCGGATAGCTAGATAGATTGTATATGGGAGAAGGGTATTTAGTAGCTTTGGGTAGGGATGTTTGTTTCCCGGGCTGCCACGGCTGGTTCGAGGCGAGCGAGTTGCTGAGTGCTGTGTTGTTGCTACCTGCTGCTGGTATCCCTGGCCATCGTGTCATGCTCCCAGGCTTGCTGTCCAGCATACATCGCGGCCTGACATTGTAGGTATGGCACTCTACAAAAAGCTAGGGACAGTTTCACTTCTGCGACGACACAGTACACTGACCGTAATGTCGCACGCCTTTCCAGCTCTGTCCTCGTATGAGGTACCACCCCAGGTGGCCAACCTGCGATCAGGATGAATCGGCCTGATATTGACCCCCGCCCTCGTTTTGCTGCAGTTCACCCCGCCTTCCATGCCAGAGTACCCAGGCAGGGGCACTGACCCCGCCCCCGAGATCTCGCCCGGCTACCAGCCAGTGCCAGAGGTAGGTCGGTAGGCGGGTATCCCCGCAGCCTTGGGGTGCTGGTCGTGGAAGCTGCGACAGCAAGGCGCCACATGCAAGGCGTTGCCTGATACATGCACCCCTGGGTGGCAGCAGGCAGCAACCCTCCCATGCCAGCGTGGCGGGATGCTGGTATCTATTGGTACTGAAGTTTCTGAGAGGCGGTTGGTAGTGTGAGGAGCCGAGGTCTGCAATGCTGGGTTGTGTATGCCTGGGCGGCTGGTGCCTGAGACACCTCTTATTAGTAGGTGTGTCGGGTAGCGCGAACAGTGAGGACATAGGCTTAGGTTGAACTTTACTGACAGGGCTGAGATACGTGTTGTGGGTGGCATGCTTCATGCCTGGCTGTCTGGCTGGCTGTGGGTACTGCAGGTGAGCCCGCAGTACCCCAACCGCATGGGGGCCTCCTCGCCTGACAGAAGGCGGCAAGAGATAGAGACGCCCAAGGGGCCCATCGCCTGAAGCCAGCCTCGCACCCTGCTACCCCGGCGATATCAAAATGGTGTAAGAGAGTGAGAGCGGCCAACAGGCAGGGGTGCAGCCCCTCTTGCCCAGGCTATAGCAGTAGTATGTCTGCCCTGGCGGGAGCGGAAGCCATTGGCGCTGTTGCACGGTTGCTGATCTGCCTGTTGGCCTGGCCGTGCTTCGTAAAACAAGGCGGGGGCTGTTCCTACCCCCGGAAATTAGCAGCGTTGTCTGTTGGTGTGCTGGAATATGCACAGCACACTTCATGGATGGCGGGTTTGAGGTGACCTGGCTGGATGGTATTGTTCTTCTTGATACCCAATTTTGCGTGCATGCACATGCATGTGGCCCGGCCAGGGCCTATTGTTTTTATCAAACTCAACAGTTGTGCACTTCAAACATGACAGAGACTGTTCTGATGGAGAACCAGTTGATATCACATCTGTCGTCGCGAAGACAGAGTATGTGGCTTCATGTAAAGGGACTTCACATGGTAGCGTTTTAATGAAACTGGGGATAGAAGTGCGCAGCTCTTCAGTTCAAAGCGCAGTTGCATATTGATCTGTGAGTCCACGGGACACTGGCGGTACACCCATACCTCTCCTTACTTCGCACTGCCTGCCGCTGCCACCCAACAAATACTAGCATCCAACACTCCAGGCCCGCGGTTCGCCAGACATGCATGATCATTTGTGCAAGCGGACTGCGCTGCATCTCGACCAGGCACCCGACAAAACCCATTGACTGCTTGCCTGCCACCAGTTTGAAGAACACCCAGGTTTTGGGCCACTAGTTACCCCGCACCTGCTAGTAGCGTACCCCTCCAACATGCCTGCCTTCCCACCCTCCCAGACGAGTACTCTTGTACCCACATCACCTCAGCTTGCCTCGGGGAGGGACTTACTGGATCAGAGCTCAGGCAAGACCCACGGACATGCTTGCACTCAGCCCTGTCAGTACATTCCAACCCTACCTCCTCTCTGTTCGCACAACCTGCCACCCTTACTAACATTAGTCAGGACCGCAGCAGGGTCTCCACCCTGGCCCGCATAGCGCCCCTCAGCGCTGCCTTCTCCCCCTCTTCAAGGAACGTGTAGTCAACCCCTCTCAAGGCCAGTGCCGCCAGCTCCTCCCCAGAGATGCCGAAAGCAGCCGCTGCGATGGCGTACTCTCGGGAGAGCGAGGTGGCAAAAACCCCCGAGTCATCAGTGCAGAGCACCACCGGGTGGCCTGTACCGCAGGGCAGCGGCAGAGCAGCTCAAGTCATCGAGGAAACCCGCTGGGGGATAGGTTGCCGGTGTCAGAAGGTGCGACCGCCTCAGTGGCCATGTCGAGAGCAGCACGGCTGCTTGGTGCGCTTCGTCAGCTGTTGCGTACTCCCCCTGTTGTCACGGGGGCTGGCTACCCTCAAGCAGGTGCTCGCTCTGGCAGGACCTGTGTGTGAAGGCTGCCCGCTGATGATTCATCCGCCCCTTGTACTGCTTTGAAGCTGCATGTGTCCCAAGGGGATAAATCCTAAAATCCACACACACACACACACACACACACACACACACACACACACACACACACACACACACACACACACGACCACCCTACCAA
>BBXU01002636.1:0-16113 GCA_001598975.1 Parachlorella kessleri
ACCTCCACCCGACCCCAGTTCAGCCCCACTTACGCCCTGCCTGCCTCCACACGACCTTAGTTCACCATGCTAGCACATGCATAGGGGTAGCATTGGGCACGCACCGTGGGGTTGCCGCTGAGGTCGATGCCCACCACCCCTCGGTCCCTCAGGCTGACTGCCAGTCGCACGGTGTCTAGCGCCTCCTCAGTGCTCTGCCGCCGGTCGATGCTGAGCAGCAGGCGCACAAGCATGGCTGCGACGGCATGCAGAGCAACAGGGGCGTTGTGGCGGAGTGGGTGCTTGCGTTTGGATGGGGGTAGGCATGTCAGCAGGGCTGAGCAGTGGACGCCTAGAGGTTGTTGTAGGGCTGCCGCCAATAAACTCGCGGCCCCCAACTGATGTGCCGAGTTTAGCTCCCTCAGCACCTCACAAACCCCAAGTGAAACTACCAAGCAGCAGAGGAAGGGAGCATCACACACGGCGCACCTGCGCTGCCCTGGGCTGCTTGCCACCGCTGCACGCCAGCCAGCACGGCACCCAGGTAGGACTGCTTAGTCATGCCGTACTCAGGGCGGGCCTGGAGGCAGGAGGCGGGGTAGAGGTCTCTAATGTGCTCTCATATATCAACCTTCGTCTGCCACCCAAGGGGCTAAGCACTGGCCAGTACAATGCTCCCCACTGCAAGCTACAAAAGCAGGCACAGCGGGCATAGCTGCAGTCGCAGCGCGGCTGTGCCTACCTGGAAGGCTTGGGCTAGGCGCGCTCTAAAAAACATTATCAATTTATGTATTTGAGACGCCCCGACTTCTATCACAGAGTGCAGCAGCTCCAGTTTGCATGCATATCACATAGAAGCATGTCATATAGAAGCAAGCAGGATACCTTGGGCGTTGTCCGCAGTTCAAGGTACACCACATTCTCAGCGGCAAAATCTTCCAGGACTTCCGCAGTGATGCGGGTGATGGTAGCCAGGTCGGTGGTGATGCGGTGGATGACGTCAAAGAGTCGGAAGCACTCCGCCAGGCTCCGGGTGGCTGCACCAGCAGCAAGCAACAGGGAAACACCACAGTGGTCCAACCTGCTCCCTACGCAAGTCCCACCGCTGCCCCGGCTCCCAGCGCACTGACACTCCCCACATAACGGTGCCAACACAGTCTTGGAGCAAGGCCACACCCCTGCTGTGCTGTGCTGCCAGCCCCAATTCCAGGGCTTCTGGCCAGGCATGCCTCCCACTGGGACCTGACCCTCTGCCTGATGTGCGGTAAGGTGTGGTATGGTACTGCATGATACACGCAAGTGTCACCCTGCTAGTAAGCTGTTAGATAAGGTATCTCACCCTGCTGCGTTAGCTGCTCGACCTCCTCCAAGCTCAGCGCCCCATTGTTGCCTTGCAGCTTGGCTGCCGCCAGCTCCCTGTGTACATCAGGTTAGTTACTCACGTCCCGCTGGCTTATTGTGGCAGTCAAGTCTTTCAAAAGCGGGTAGGGCAGGGCGCCTGCCCCACCTGATGGTAGAGTCCCTGATGCTGCCGTTCAGGTGGGCATGCAGCTCAACCTTGGGCAGCGCCTGGCAGAAGGCAAGCTGCTCAGGGGTGAACAGCTGCGGAGAGGGGGCCATCGTGACTCCCACGGGCAGGGCAGGATCCTTACAAGGTGGCACGGCAAGGGAGGGGATGATTACAAGCAAGGCGTGCTTTCACATCTGAGATGTAGTCACAGTGTGTTGTAACATAATCCGTGGCTAGGGAATGGTCATCTAGCCGGGTTTGGGATGCCAGCTCAAGGCGCGGTAGCGCGCTGGATCATCATGCACGGCCTGATCACTCAGCGTTGGACGTTAAAAGGCGTAATGCTTGCATCTTCTACCATTCAAAACAACTACTGATTGCCCTGAGGGCTGAGCTTAGCCGCAGAAGCGACCATGCCGTCGTGCCATGCC
This sequence comes from Parachlorella kessleri, assembly GCA_001598975.1. NCBI lineage: Eukaryota > Viridiplantae > Chlorophyta > Trebouxiophyceae > Chlorellales > Chlorellaceae > Parachlorella > Parachlorella kessleri. The sequence continues at coordinate 1,921 of BBXU01002636.1, forward strand.
TCATGCGAGCAGGGAGCGGAGTCCATCGACCTTTTCACGGGAAATAAGATGACGGTGTACCAGAAGGTGTGAAGCCCTGCCTCTCTATGCTGTTTCAAAACCTCCGGGAGATGGGTGTTTGCACCTCCGCCGGCCGCAGTGCTCAACACTCTGTGGTGCTTGGCTGGCTCCAGTCCCACGGATCAATACAACAGACATCCTTCCCTCCCTATGCAGATGGTGCTGGCTGGGCACCACGACCACTCCCTCACCGCCCGGCTGCTGAACAGCCTGCTGTGCCAGCACTTTGGGCGCCACAAGGGGCTGAGGCTGCTGGACCTGGGCTGCGGCGACGCAAGCTTTGCTGCCTCAATTCTGAATCAGGGTGCGTGTCGGCTGCTGGTCAGCGCACCATGTGACCTGAATGACGCTCTGCTCCCTTGGATCGGTCGGGTGAGACAGCTGGGCTGGTAATATCACGTTGCGGTGCCGAGAAGTTCTGCGGATGTGGTCCTTGCGGCTGCAATTCGAAACTATCAGCTCACATGGCTGCTGATGGCACGTGGGTACTGACTGGCCTCTGACTGGCCCTCGAGCAACACCCCAGTTGAGAGTCTATGGAGGTGCAAGGGTGTGGGATCTCTTGCGGTGCAGGGGACACCCCACTCTCCCTGAGCAGCTACACCGGGGTGGACTTGTCTGCCACCTCCCTCCAGCTGGCAGCCCAGCAGCCCCTGCCCCTGCCTGCTGGGAATGGCAGCAGCAGCAGCAGGCGGCTGGTGGAGCAAGACATGCTGGGCTTCCTGCGGGCCTGGCAGGAGGGGCAGCAGGCACAGCAGGAGGCGGCGCAGCAGCTGCAGCAGGGAGAGCAGGAGGGGGAAGGGGAACACAGAGCGTCCACAGAGCATGCGCAGCAGCATGGAGCGCACAGCCGAAAACACCAGCTGCGCCAGCAGCAGGAGCCACAGCTGCAGGCAGCGCCTGTGGCGGTGGCACCAGCCTCGCCGCCTGGGGAAGCCTACGATGTCGTGCTGTGCGCGCTGTCCGCCCACCACCTGGCACGACATGAGAAGCAGCAACTGCTGTGCCACGCCCGCTGCGCTCTGGCGCGCGGCGGCTGCCTGCTGCTGATGGACGTGTTTCGGAAGGAGGGGGAGAGCCGCGATGCTTACATGGAGAGAGCTCGTCACTACTACTTCGAGGATGGGGGCCAGGGGTCTCTTAGGCCAGAGGAGGCAGAGGAGGTACGGGCATCGGAACAGATTAACATCTCCGACCATGAGCGGTGTGCTAGCAGTAGCCGAATGCTCAGGAAAGGTGTCATGCAACAGGATTGGGAGGGCTGGTGTGGTGTATGTGTAGTTGTGGGTGTGGGTTCAATTTTGCGGGTTGTGTGTAGGTGGGTGTGTGGGTGGGTGTGGTGGTGGTGCGGGAGGTGTTCCCAAGGCGGTTTTGGTCCCTGACAGGCAATCAAGGCGAGGGTCACAGAGCGGAGGCCCCTAGTTCCTGCAATTTGTTGGCACTTCCCTTCAGCATGTGATGTCAGCAGCCAACGCCAGATCCCAGTGTGCTTTGGGTGGGAATCAGTTGGAGGATGGCAGAGGAAGGAGCACACTGAAGGGATACATGGTTGGGATACAAGTTTTGGTTCAATGCTGAGACAACCAGGAGCCTCTCTCTGTGGCCCTTGGGATGTCAAGGGCAAAGTGAGCGTCTTCGTGTGGGCTTCCTTTGTGTTCAAGTGAGCCCGTCAGCCTGCCTGCAGGTCTGGGCCCACGTCAGCGTCTATGACTACCCAGAGACTGAGTCTGACTACCGCCACATGGCGGCAGAGGCCGGGTTTGCGCGCTGCAAGCTGCTGCACACGTGCCGCCGGGAGTACACCAAAGTACTGGCTCTCTGGAGGGATTAGGAGCGTGCTGGGGTTCTGGCCGCTGACGATGTACCCCACTCATGACAAGCGGCCCCTCACCCAGGCAGCACTTGTCCATGCACACATGCCATGTTGGTTATGCATAGGGCTCTGAGAGACTGCATTTGGGCTTCGCAACCAAATTCTTCCCAAACTTGCCGCTGGTACGCCTAGCAGTATGCTGGGTGTACAGCCTCTGCATGGGGCTCTGCCAAGGCCCACCACCACAGCCAACCAACGGCTGTCCAAGGCGCCTGCGAGGGCCGTACGGCTGGTGTTAGCATTCGGCTGTCAGGCTGCAATGTCTATGTGTAGGATGCCGGTCCCTTAATGCTTACCTGGTGCCTCATCCAGTAGAGACCCCCCTCCCCTGTGCCGTCCAATACATTGTAAGGACCCCTACAGATCTGCTCCAAATTGCTGCAAGATTGTTCAACGCACGTAACAGCACTTGGGTGCCTGGGCATTTCAGGTTGGGGAGATAACTCATGCTCCCTATAAGGTTGGCATGCAGCCACTTCTAGGCAGTGCCGCCAGAGCCGCCAGAGCCAGTTGTCTACTGCTATGCAATGGGAGTGACATAAGCAGTGCTGACCCTAGGCAGTCACTTGCTTCTAGCCTTGTCAAGTCATCACTCTATAACCACTAATGCACCTTCCAACCACCACACGTTAAACCTGGCAAATCAGGCCAGGGCCCTAACTAATATTGGCCTAGCCCGTACAGTTGACAGCTACAGTATTCTCTGTTCCCACTACCTGCCATTCTGAACAAAGGCTCAGAGAGGACACAGGGCCAAACTGCATACAACCCTGTTAGTCCAAATTGTCCCCTACCTCCTTTCTGTTTGCCTGCCACCTCGACCAAAACTTGCGCCACGTTAGAGGGAGGCGCTGGAGGTAGTGCTTTTGGCCGGGCAAGTTGCAGCCGTAAGCAGCCTAAGGAGGTTTAAGACTATCAATATCTGCCCAAAAAAGCCTCCATGGAAGGGTTGTAGAATGTGGCTGGTTGAAGCAGGAGGTACCACCTTCCTCTAGCGCCCTTGCAGTACCGTGGTGTGATTATATCAACAGAGCGCATCCCACTGAGCCTGCAGCAAAATGCAAAGTATTGCAGGTCTTCGCTCTCCCCGACCCTTTATCCGATTACGGCATCACCTGCGTGCCAAGTTGCGTTTGGCTGCTGGCAACCGGTCGGCAATGTCTCCCAGCCCCCAAGCGCCATGTGGGCAGGGAGCGGCGTCAGTGGAATTCTTCACTGGAAAGAAGATGACAGTGTATCAGAAGGTAGTCCTGGGTACTTCTTACGTCGCTGCAAGGCGGTGTATGAGGGTTGCAGTGGACAAAATAACCCTGCAGTACCACAGTCATAAGCGGGCTAATTCCTGCAATACCAGACGTCCACCCCGTTCCTGTTCACGCCTTGTAAAGGTTCCCCACCTCCCTGCTGCAGATAGTGCAAGGTGAGTTCCATGACCACGCCCTCATCGCCAAGCTCTTGTATGGGCTACTATGCCAGCACTTCAAGCCCACCAGGAAGCTGCGGCTGCTGGACCTGGGCTGCGGCGACGCAAGTTTTGCTGCCTCCATACTAACACAAGGCACGTCGGCTGGTGACCTCTTATGGAACCGCTGTGTGGCAGGTCCTCCTGCCCTTATAGTTCTGGCAGTGCTGGCCACGCAGAGCGCTGGACGGACCCTGCCAGTGCAGACAGCACAGCTCTACAATGCAATGTGAACCTGCAGGTGTGCCTGCGCTGAGAACAACATACGCAAGTTAGTTCACGAACCAGGAGCTGATAACACACAGCTGCCTGCCTGCAGGGGACACCCCACTCTCCCTGAGCAGCTACACTGGGGTGGACCTGTCTGCCACCTCCCTCCAGCTGGCAGCCCAGCAGCCCCTGCCCCTGCCTGCTGGGAATGGCAGCAGCAGCAGCAGCAGGCGGCTGGTGGAGCAAGACATGCTGGGCTTCCTGCGAGCCTGGCAGGATGGGCAGCAGGCACAGCAGGAGGAGGGGCAGCAGCAGGTACAGCTGGGAGGCCACCAGCAGCACAACAACGATAAGCCCCAAGTGCCTGGGGAGGCCCTGCCAGCTGGTAGCCCAGGCACTACAGCCTCTGCCAGCGCTACCCATTCCAAGGACAGCTTGAAATCTCCCTCCGACCCGGACACATCAGACAGGCCCTATGATATCATACTGTGCGCGCTGTCGGTCCACCACCTGCCGCAGCATGCGAAACGCGAGTTGCTGCGCCGCGCCCGCTGCGCTCTGGCGCCGGGCGGCTGCCTGCTGCTGATGGACGTGTTCCGAAAAGAGGGGGAGAGCCGGGAGGCGTACATGGAGAGAGCGCGAGACTACTTTTTTGGGGAGGAGGCACGGAGTGTCCTGAGCCCTGCAGAGTCGCAGGAGGTGAGGTTTGTTTGTAGTTTTTAAGTTACATTCTTATATATATACAAATTTTTTTGGTGTTTGTTTTAAGCGAGCCAGAGCACCAGCATAGCTGAATATACGATGGCGGCAGGTAGTCACAGGCCTGGCTACTCGCCTGGGGTTGTGGTGGGGAACGGCTTGATCGATGGGGAGGTGGGGCCAGGCACACAACTCCTACTTGAGGCCACACCTTTGCAACTCAAGAGGGTGGCAGGGCACTGCTGTAACAACAAATGTCGAATACTGTGGAGGTAAGCTGGGGCCCCACCTCGTCTGGATTTAGGTGTAATCAGGCACTGCAGTATTATGTGTAGTTGTATTAGCAACCAAGTGCCGTTGTACAGAGGACCATGCAGGCTGGCTTGCCACATGAGCCGTGCTCAACTACCCTAATCAATGACAGTATGCATTTGCCGCGCAGCTACTTGCCAGTCTACCCCTGGGTGCAGGTTTGGGCCCATGTCACTGTGTTTGACTACCCTGAGGCTGAGTCTGACTACCACCAGATGTCGGCGGAGGCCGGGTTTGCGCGCTGCCAGCTGGTGCACAGCTGCCGGCGGGAGTGGACCAAAGTGGTCGCCCTATGGAGGGATTAGGGTACATCTTTTTCAAAGGCTGGGTACCCCCTAGTCAAAGGGGGGGGGCCACCAACCCCCCTCCAAATTGGAAAGGTCCCCTAAGAGGGACCAGTGCCGGCCATGGCCGCCACGTGGAATGGACCCAATGTGTTGATGCATTTGCAATCACATGGGTGGTGAGTTTTGCTGGCCGCGTGCATATGTGGGTGGTGGTTGTGGGAGGGGGCGGGATGGCCAAACGCTGTACACTGTATGCTGGCAGCATGGATGAACAATGGTGTACAAACTAGTGCGGCGCGTACGGCGCCCGCTCTTGGCTAGGGTGCAGCTAAACATTGGAGTGGGGGCAGATGTGAGAAGAGGTGCAGTTGAGAATAGTTACATTACATTACACACATTTAACGTCCTCGGAGCCAGCAGAACTCATGGGACGGAGACTTGCATCAAGCGAAATCAATGTTCATATCACTAATTACTCCCTTGAAACGATTCAAGCACTATCCAAGTCAGTGGGGTAGTAACATCCAGGTGTCAGCCCAGGTGAACTGCCCAGTCCCAGAAGAGTGGGTGGCGCCAGTCAAAGGAGAGTGTGGGGTGGCAGCTCCTATCCAAAACAAAGCCGTTGTGTGGTGAGGGTGGACGCATCACGGGGCGCAGGGGTGTTGTCTGGTGGACTTATCTTAAGCATAAAAACTAAGTGTGGCGTGGAGGTAAGGTCTCCCCTGGGACCCTTCAGACACTATATACTTGCTACACGCCGTTGCCAACGCCGAGGGAGATACTTTCTCTGGTACCTCCCAAGGGTTAGCAACGCCAACACCATGGTGGTACTTTCTCTGGTACCCCATGGGCCGGCACCGGCACCCTAGGGCTAACACTGATACACTGGGTGTGTGCCCTTTCCAGAGGGCGCAAGCAGTGCAATGAGAGACATTAGGGGAGCCTTGTAGGGTCAGCTTTGTCTGTGTGTGTGGGGCCGCCTTTGCTCGTTCCAAATTCAGCATGAGGAGTGCATTTCTGTGCTATTAAGTTGATTGATCTAGTTCCTTGAACAGTAGCTCTTGCTCACTGCTGGGGACAAATGCCACGGGGCAGCATGCGACACTGTGACTGATGCACTCGCTAGGCTAAGGGCACGCGATTTGATGGCCTCTTGGTGGCATTGTTGCGCTGTCTGCTAGGAGAGGAGCCTAGGTTAACATGCAGGAAATACATGTTCCTTGCAAGGCTAGCTACTTGTGCCTTAGCTGGCGATTACGTAAGTGTTTAGTCGGTTTGCGCCCTGGGTGGCTATTGCACCACCAACCCTTCCCACAAGCAGCAATGTCTCTTACATCGAGCATGCCTTGCAAGAACACAACATGTGCAGGTGCCCTCGTCATAGTCAACAGTCACGAAAAGTGGAGGCTTGTCCCTGAACTGAAAAACCTGTAAGCCAGTCAATTTGCGCAAGCGCGTGTCTCAGCGCGGCCCCAGACGCTCATGTCAGAGCGCCAAAAAATACCCCTCCCAAGTATTTTGGCACGCATGGCAATTCGAAATCCCCTGCAACGCCTGTTGCGACGCAAACCACAAAGGACTCCCCCCCCTCTCCCCCACCACCACACACACACACTCTCAACGCACGCACGCATCCCCACCCCGACATACACCCCATGCCCTTTTGCAGTCCGGCTGGCTCAGGCAATGGTTGGCAGCACATACTCGATCCTGCGCCTGAGGGCCTTGGCCTGGGCCAGCGTCTCCTCTGGGTTTGACGAGTGCTGCGCCAGCGTCTGCACCAGCTGCGCCTTGGCCTGCACCTTGAAGGCGGCCTCTGTCTCCTGCAACACGAAAACAGCACAAGACGACTAAATTCCGCGCAAAAGCCTCCCTCACCCGACCAATGCACAGGTTCCACTGCAGCAACACAGTATACTGGGGACTCTACCAGAATGGGCAAGAGTTTTGCTGGGTAGGACGCCTCATCAGGAGTGAGTCTACCATAACAGGCATCCTGCTTCAACCATGAACAAAGCACACAGCATCACCCTGTCATATGAATCGAGAAAGCAGCTCAGCGCTCGGCCTGGTACATTGCACCGCCACCACCAAGCCACCAGCCATGCACGGCCACCTTTCCAGGCAGGATCAACCCCGCCGCTGCCAGCAACCCCATGCAAAGCAGAGTCACGCCAGCCACCCATTGCGCACCTTGCCCACAGCCAACACAGACCCCACCAGTCAGATACACCCGAAAACAAACAACAAACAGACGCACCGCGGCCAGGATCTCAGGCGGCATCTGCATGGTCAGCAGGAACGTGGCGCACCGGAAAAAAAGAAAATGAAAAGAAAAAACTTGAGGAAGGAAAGGTTTACCGCGGCCAGGATCTCAGGCGGCATCTGCATGGTCAGCAGGAATGTGGCGCCACTGGTGGGGACTGCCCGGCCGTCCTGCTCAAAGGCGCCCTGCTCCGACAGAGCATTAATGAGCACGGGGGCCAGCTCCGGTGCTAACTGCAGGCAACACACACAATGGATTCCCCATCAGCCGCGAGTACCCCATCCCGACAAGAGCAGGTAGCATGTGCTGCGCATGTTGCCCCGCAACACTGCTGCAGTGCACGCCGATGCTAGGGGCCCCCGAGGAAAGCTGCACTGGCGGTTAGGCGAACAGTTAGGGAGAGAGTGCTTGCACAGGGAGTGGTTGGGAAGTGTGCATTTGTGCAAGGCAGCGACAGCTGGTTCCAAACGAGTCCTGTCCTTTAAGCGCTTTTGTGAAAGCCGCTGACAAGAGTGCACTACCTCCTGGACATGACAAGCTATGCCTACCAAACATTAGGAAGGCCCACTGAAAGTCAGCAACACTGCTGCCCTCCTGCTCTTGGTTGGTCAGTAGCATGGCGCCCTTGGGCGAGTCCGGCTGGCTGTTGGTCCAGGAGGGGTCAAAACATCAGGTGCCAGACCACAGGCAAGACTCCGGCTCATCCTGCATACAGTCCTGTTAGTACAGCCCAGCTCTCACTCCCTGTCCACACTACCTGCCACCCATACTACAACAAAAGCCCCCCCTAAAAACATCAGGTACCATGCCTGCCTCACACACCTGCTCCAGGCTGGAGATGAGGACGGTGCCGTTGGGGTGCGCCTGCAAGAACCCCGCCAGCGCCTTTTGAAGGGCGCCGCGGCCCTCAGTCAAGGTCGACGCCTGCTGGGAGAGGCGGAGGAAAGGCAGCACAGCACGTCTGAGAGACACACAGAGTCAAAAGGTAGCCCTGCGCAGCAGAGTGTCCCTTCCAACGTGCTTTGAAACCTTCGAACGGATTGTAGTGATTTGTGCTGCTGGCCACTAGGTCACCATTCCTACAAGCTCCAAGACCTTTGGGAGGGTTGAGCACTGCTTGGTGGTGCTGCCCAGGCCGCCGGCTGTCTAACCCCGCAAGGTGGCGCTACCTAAGCCGCCACCTGTGAAGCCGCGACAGGCCACCGGGGGTCAACTGCACAACTCAGCCGCCAGCACACGAGCTCGCTTACTAGCTCTCATTGGCAGCTAGCAGTACACACCTCGAGCAACAGCCGGCACTCGTCGGGTACCACAGCCCAGGCCAGCCACTGCTGGACCCAGGGGCAGGTGGCGGCGTCCTTGCACGCAAACAGCATCGCCGTGGCCTGCAGGGGGGCACCAGAGTCGAGGGGTGCGGTTCTGTTAAGTGGGGGGCTACTGGGGTTTTTGGTATCGTCTTGGATGTCAATCAGGCCCACGCGACCTCCAAGCATGCAAAGCAGCATCGCCATGGCTGGCCTGCAAGGTTCAGCAGAGACGCAAGGTGCGGTTTTGGTTGACAGGCAGGGGTGTGGTTGGGCTTGTGAGGGACGTTTGTGCCGCTCCTCAGGTCAAACCCACTATGCCACGCAGGGCAAACAAGGTGGCTCCCTGCCGTGCCCTCTCCCGCCAACAGCAAGCGCCCCCACACAGTGCCTCGCATACGGCGGGGCTACTCCTCCCTCCCAATAGCGCGTCACAAACCAGGTCGCGATGGACGCCAGTGCTCGCTCCGCACTCCAAAAGCCCGCTGGTCTGAGCCTGGTCACTTCCTCCTTGTGGCGGCATGCGCTGGCGGCTCCCCAAGGTCAGGGGCCGGGGGCTCAGCACACCTCAGCGTGCGCGGCGAGCACGCACTGCTGTCACCCTCACAACACCCCCTCACCTTGGTGGGGTCCACCTTCTGCCCCTCCCATGCTGCCGCCGCCGTCTGCCGCAGGTTGTCCCAGTGCTGCCCCTTGGGCACCACGTTAGCCAGCGCCTCGGTGTTCATCCGGCCGGTGCACACCGGGTCCACGATAGGTGCCTGAAAGTCTTGCTCCTCCAGGGGGGAGGACGCGGCCCTGCCCTTGTGCTGCACGGCAGCAAGGATTCTGACAGATCTCAAGGTGTGGAGGACCCTCCCGGACAGCCACCTAGGCGTCCACCAAATTTTTACAAGCATGTGAGCCACAACCTGGCGAGCTGGCAACAATCGCACTCAACGTCCCTGTGCTGATAGTCCCAGAAGTGGCACCGGGCCGTCAAAGTGGCAATGAACAGCAAGCTGACTAAGTTTGGGCCCCCCAGGCCCCCCGCCGGCACTCACCAGCAGATCCGCAACCCGTTCCCGCACGATGTGAAACGTGTAGGTGCAGTAGCGCTGGGCGTTGGTGTAGTGGTGCTCCACCAACGCCTCGCTGGTCCCGATGAAATGCCCCACTCTGGCTGCTACCTTCTCCGGCACCGCTGCATGGGCCTTGTCCAAAAGTTTCGCTGCCACGCTGTGGGCGGTAGCCGCCAGCCGGTCTGTCTGCTGCGCTGTGGCCGGGAAGCGCTTGCGGAGCGCTGTACCGCAGCCGTAATGCTTCCAAGCAGGGACCGCCAGGGCTGCCAGCGCAGCGGCCAGCGCTGCCAGGGTCAACAGACGGCCGAGGCTCGGCAGCAGCGCGGAGCCGCGCTGCCGGCGGGCAGCGGCGAACCGCCGCCGCGGCTGCGGCCGCGCTGCTGCTGCAGGGCCGGGCGACTGCGGCTGCTGCTCCCCGGGCGGCGTCCGCGGCAGTGGCGTCTTGGCTGCCGTCACCAGCGCATGCTGGCCGCGGCGCGCCGTGGCAGCAGCTGGCGACGGCGTCTCTGCTGCCCCTTCTCTCAGCCGCTGGCGCCTGATAGTCAAGGGCGTACGCGCTGCCGGCTTCTCCTCACTGTCCTCCTCCTCCACCACTGCTGCTGCTGCTGCAGAGCTGGCATGTGGGGCGGCGACGCCGTTCACTGCGGCCGAGTCCAGCTCTGTCTCGCGACTGCGAGACCGCGAAGAGCGCACTCCGGTGCGGGGAGAAGTCTGCTACGCAATCAAGGGAGTAGGCAGGGGTGGGAGAATAAGGACCAGGCCAGCCAAAGGCCCTGTGTGTGTGGCTGCCCAAGGGAGTGAACATACTACTCATGCACGTCGTGGTGCATACAACTTTGCAGAGTGCCACTCACCGGTGGGATAAAGGTGACTGGGCCACCTGGGCCACCTTCATGCTCCTCCAGCCTCGCAACCAACTCGGACCTGGTTCTGCGCACACAGGCAGCTCGCCCCAGTCGGTGCCCACTGCGCGGTCCCACGCAACACCAAGTACAAGCGATGTTCCTTACCCTCGCGCTGATATGCCAAAGGCTTTACAAGCCTGCTGGAGGTCCCGGTACTGCAGCTCCTGCCAGTTGCCGGGCGGCATGGTGACAACGCGCACAATCAAAGTACAAGAAGGACGAGCGAGGTGACTTTCGGACAAGCAGACAAAAGCAGCAAAAGATGCAAAATTCCAACGGTCACTTGGATCACCGGGCCAACCGGCGCCCCTGTTGAAAACGAGGGTTCGTGCAGATCATGAAGCTAGTGCTTGAAGTTGGCGTTGCAGCATGGGGGTGGCCAACAGGCATGTCATAGTTCGCGCCACAAAAACTGGGCGCAACTTGTCCATGCTTGCACACACACTGCAAGCACGTCCCAGGTGTGTTCCGAGTAAGCAAGCGGTAAGGGATCTCTGCCGTACCCTTTCCAGGATGCGTCGATCGCCCAGCATCGGCAGCCATTTGCACGCCACCAGTACCTAGGCTACTGGTCACAGCATGGCAACAGGACTCACCGAGCCTCCCAGCCCTGAAGTGGAGATACAGTTCGTATACACACCCTTAGCACCAGAGCAGCTGCGGTGGTATTATCACAAGGCGCCCTACACTATCAAGGGTGAGCCCGACCCGACGGCTGCTTTTGATACTCCCAGTGGGATAGCCTGCTGGTCGCTGCTGGCGAGGTGCCCTTAGGTTAAGACCCGGGCGCAGCATACTGTCAACAGTACCTCCGCCAAAATTTCCTGCGGGCGTGACGCTGCAGGTGTTGCCACCAACCCTGAGATTCCGCACCGTGGCTCGCTCTACCGCTTCTGTGACTCCGACAATGCAGCCCTTGAGGCAGCCTATAGGCAAGTACACTCGTGCAGGGCTCCACTTTGAGAGCATACCCCCACCCACCGCCCTCGACCAGGCAAATTGCTTGCTGCCTGTTGCCGTCATGGGGCATCTGTTCCCCGCCTTCTGCACAGCTCCCCGGCTGGGGGACATGATGTCTGCTGGTGCCAAGGCCAAAGCGGACCTCCTTGGCCCCTTGGGCGGGTCGTGCCAGCACTTTCACTGGTCCTGGTGAGGGACGATGGTCCAGTAAGGGGTTGCCCCTTCAGTCTTAGGATACACGAACACGACCCCCCTGGTGCAGGTCCCGGGCTCAGGAGTACGAGCGCTGCTGGAGTATTCCTTGGGTCTCTGGTGGCAATTACCATCTGGGCCCCCTGGTGCAGGTCCCGGGCTGAGGAGTACGAGCGCTGCTGGTGGCAGGAGGAGGCGGAGCTTGTGGGACCCCGGGGTGGCGGCGGCACCGCAGCCGGCCGTGGCGGCGGCGGCGGGAGCCCCACCAAGCAGCACGGCTCGGCGCTGATGCTGGCAGCGCAGCAGGCGCCAGACGCGCCCCTGAGCTGGCAGGTGACTAAGGGGGACGATGCTGACTGCTGCGCTGCCAAAGCCGGCAGCAGGCGCCGGACGGGCTGGCGGGTGCCAGGTGTCTCCTGATTATTGCTCTCTGGTTGCTAGCATCACTGGCGTGCATGGTTGCCATGTGATGCTTCCCTAGCAGCAGCCGTTCCTTCAAGAACGCATGGAGAACCCCGTGCCTCTCGCCCTACATCTGGCAGCGGGAGGCCCTACAACACACCGCTGGTGCCGCCGCCCATGCTCTCTGTGCTGCATCCCTCCCCCTGCATCGCTGGCCTGAAAGGCTGGTTGACCCTCCCGTTTTGCCGGGTCTAAGGCTTTCTGTAAATCCTAACCGGTTGGAAAGTACAGGGGTCACATATCGATTTATTTACATCTCTAGGATTTCATGACCCTGGCGGAACAAGAGGAGGAGGCGGAGGAGGCGGCGCTCCAGGACGGCATGGGCGGCAGCATGCACGGCGCTCGCGCTGTGCTGGTGCGCAGCGGGGCGCACGAGGTGGACCTGCGCCGGCGCCTGATGCGGCCCTGCTACTGGCCGGCAGCGTGCCACCGCGTGCTGCGCGGGGCGTGGTTTGCAGAGAAGGGCGGCGAGTGGGTCCCGCTGAAGGTATGCTAAGCCTGCTCTGCTATATGGCTGAAGGTATGACCAGTTGCCAGCCTGCAATGACTACCCTGACCAGTCCTTAGACCTAAGCCAGTCCCTGCAATGACCGGCCTGCAATGGGCAGCCTGCACATGTGTCGCTGCTCATCGGGCCTCTCACCCGGAGGGGAAGCGGTTCAGTGGCACTATAACAACCCGAACCTGCGAAAAGTCTCAGTACTTGCGGGCGGCGTTGTGTGCCAGAGCAGCTCTCTGCCTGGCATTGTGCCTTTGCTGCCTTCCGACAAGGCCCACCTTGCGCTGCAGCACGATGGGTTGTCGACTGGTGGTAGGCATCTTGCCTGGTGCCGCCGCAGGAGCCTTCGGCCGACCAGCTAGAGGAGGGGTACCCCTACCCGCTGTGCCTGCTGCCAGTCAACCATGGCCGCCCGGCGCTGCAGCACGATGCATTGCCAACCTGTGAACTCTGCTAAGATGTCTCTGCAGGAGTCTCTGGCCGACCAGGTGGAGGAGTGGTACCCCTACCCGCTGTGCCAATCAGCAAGGGCCCGCTGATGCTGCAGTATGATTTGAATGCCAGAGATGCATCTCCGACCTGTGAACTCTGCTTGATGTCTCTGCAGGAGTCTTTGGCCGACCAGGTGGAGGAAGGGTACCGCCAGGCGCTGTGGCTGCCCTCCAAGGGGCGCCTGGCGCTGCAGCAGCCGGGGGGCTTCTTCGCCGGTGGGTGGGTGGGCGGCAGTCCGTGGGTAGTGGGCTGCAACTTGTGCCCTGCAACGGTGAGCCGGCTGAATTGTGTACCCCTCGTGCAGTCCCTAGCTTCCCTGCTGGCTGTTGGTAAGCCTGGCTAGGGCCATCTGGCATGCGGTGCTGTGTCACTCTGACAGGGCGTGGTACATGATGTGTTTGCCCCCCCAACCTCACAGGGGGGGCCATCTCCCCCCCCTCTCCCCCACCACCACCCCCTTCCCCACCGCCAGCGACCCAACCACCCCCGCCCACTTAGGCTTGGCCGTGCTCATTGTGTGCCAGTCAGTTACCCCCGCCCGTCCTCCCGCTGGTATCGCTCATTGTGCAGCCGGGGGATCCCATGCTGGACCTGAACTCTTGCAAGGGCCTCTCTGCCCCCCTGTGCCGGCTTATGCAAAGTGTCTCCCCCGCCTCCATACCTTACAACCCCCACCCCCCTTTCCCCGCACTTTGCCTCCCCTCCCCTGGCGCAGCCCCCAAATCATCCGTTACGGGGCCTTACGGGACCCCCCCACCTCCACCACCCCCCAAAACAAACAAACCCTGCCTCCCTTCCCCTGGCGCAGCCCGGCTGGACCTCAACACCTCGGTGGACAAGAACCTTCATGCACTGCCAAAGTGCCCCGCCTCCACACCTTGCAATGCCCCCCCCCCCCCCCACCACCACCTTTTCCCTGGCGCAGCCCGGCTGGACCTCAACACCTCGGTTGACAAGAACCTATATGCCCTGTATGCCAGCGAGGGCGAGGTGTTCCTGTGCCAGGAGTCCAGCTTCGGCTGGCTGCGGCGGCTGGGGCCCAGCGGGCTGGCGGAGGCCCGGCTGCGGCTGCGGCGGGGCTACGAGGCACCTTTGACAAAGGTTAGTCATGACGGAGCGGGGGGTGAGGTGATGGTGGAGGTGGTG
>BBXU01002639.1:0-2500 GCA_001598975.1 Parachlorella kessleri
GGGCCTATGGGTTCCCAGGTGCAGCTCCAGCAGCTCCTGCGCCGCGTGCAAGGAATGTACAGAGAGCCGTGGTTCTTGAGCCAGGAGAGTGCAGAGCCATCTAATGTCCACCACTTGCAGGCAAGCAGCTCCTGCAGGTCCTGCGCCGCCGCCAGGGAGCGTGGTTGGGTGGTTGGGTGGTTGGGTGGCAGTGTGCGAGTGTGGTAGGGGTGCAGTGGCATTGTGGCATGACCACCCCGCAATGCCAAGGTGGTCTACCATGCGTGTTTCGGCCAGGGGCAGGCACAAGGCACCCACAAGCATACCGCCTGCACCAAAGTCCTCCTCCCACCATGGAGGATCCCTTCTGAATACACGTCGATCCATGTAGCTTCCCCGCGGGCTTCCAGGCTCCTTCCCTTACAGCCAGGGGCAGACACAAAGCACCTCATTACCATGACGCCTGCCTCGAGCTCCTCATATACCATGAAGCACAGCTCAACCCTGCTTCCCCTGCTCCCTTTCCTCACCCTCAGCTTCATGACCGAGGGTGTCTTCTCCTCCAAGCTTCTCCGCATGGCCTCCGCCAGCGCCTGCGCCTGCTGCTGCTGCGCGTGCTGAGGCTGCTGCTCTGCACGCTGCACCCGCTGTGCCCCGAGCTTCCCCGGCTGTGCCTGGGCGTCCCTGCCGCGCGGGGGTTTGCCGCTGCTGGTATCAGCGGTAAGGGGGGGCAGGAGGGCATCCAGGGCACCAGATACCAGATCCTCCAGGATGCGGGGGATTTGCTCGGATTCATCCACCGAGATGTCGTGCATGGCCATGATTTCACCTGCCAAGGAGCAATAGTGAGGCACAGCAAAGGGTGTGTTGTAGGAACAGATTGCATGATACATAAGCAAGATATAGAGGCACAGTTAACTCACACACACATACAGAAACAGGCACATACAGCAAGATAAACAGGCAGCTGGCAGAAGGAGGCGCTCCACGCAGCTCCCACCGGGCTCTTTAGATATGCCAGCCCGCTGCCAGCCCCATGCGCTAATGCATGACGAACCTTTCAAACTGGTACAACCCACCCTTACTACAAAAGAGTTGCAAAATGTTTTGCTTATCCTTACAGCACCAGTCGACCAGGGTTCCCCCTGTTTTGCCACAGTATTCGTTCCGGGCCTCAAGCCTACCTTGCACCCGCGTGGGGTGCTCACCATCCTCCCAAACCCACACACACAGCACCCCCTGCCCCCGCCCCACCCAGCCGGGCTGTCCCATGCACATACACCATAATGACGGCAGAGGCACCCCTCACCACCCACGCTTGCAGTACGCTTGCGGTACGTTTGCAGTGCAGTACGCTTGCAGTACCTATGAGCCGGGTGCAGACGCCTTGCACCAGCCGGGCCGCCACGTCCACGTACACAGCTGGCGGCAGCACGCCCCGCAGCACGCTGCCCAGGCGCCGGAAGGCGTGCAGCAGCTGCATCACCACCTTGCGACACCTGCGGCAGGGGCGCGGGGCGGTCACACCCACCAACTATAGCCCAGACGGGTGGGTGATGTCAAAGGGCCAGTGGCGGCAGCCGCCGCACCACCAGTTTCGAAACACCTGCAAAATGACCAAGGCTGGGAAGGAGGGTTGGGGTGGGCTGGGCAGGGCAGGGCTGGGTGAAGGGATGTACCCGCTTCACTTGTTGACCACCGGCTGGGGCTTGCCGGAACGGGGGCGCCATAAGTAGTCGCAGGTGCATGCGGGGCAGCCCCTGCATAGCAGCCCCTGTGCAATGGCCCCGGCCAGCTCAAAGCCAGCGGGTCCTCCTCCTGGCAACAGCCATGCAGCTTGCTTGTGGGGCTGCTTCATCGCCCGTCAAGGCGCTAGGGCTCTCAAGGCAGCCCACGGGCTTAGCCACATTAAGCAGCAGCAGCATCGCCCGGAAACGCTGCCTCAGCAGGACAGGGCAGCTTACCTGACAGCACCTGGCCTCTTGTGGCCGCAGCACCATAACAAGATCCCACGACCGGCGAGGAGTGCTGCCTCAGCAGGACATGACAGCTTACCTAATGGCCCGTCAAGGTCGGCAAAGCCCTCCAGCACAGCGTAGGCGGCGCCCCGACAGCAGCAGCAGCGCGAGGAACGTTGCAAGCGCAGCGAGTGCCTCAGCACGACCACCACCTCACCCCCTACTGCCACCCCGCCCGCCTAGGTCGCCCAATCCCCCCCCCTCCCCGCCCGACTCAGGCGGGTCCTTGATGTGGGGGCAGTCACTGAAGGGGATCCCCGAGGGCGGTGACTCGCCACGACTAACCCCTTACCTAATGGCCCCGGGGCCGTCCAGGCTGGCAAAGCCCTCCAGCCCGTCCGCCAGCCCCCCCAACTCCTCCTCCTGCTTCAGCAGCATGGCTTCCAGGCAGTCGTCCCCCGCCTTGCGCACCCGGGCGGCCGGGGCGGCGAAGGACACCCCCCGGTGGACCAGCCGCTGCAGGCGGGGGGAGAAGTGCTGCGGCAGGGCAAGTAGTGCCTGCA
>BBXU01002639.1:5000-11247 GCA_001598975.1 Parachlorella kessleri
CCTGCGCAGCAGAGGCAAGTCAAAGACAACTGATTGGGGGGCACGCCGTACAAGGGCAAGCGCCAGCAGGGTTGCCTTGGCGCCCAGGGAGGAGCGCCGATTAAAGGCCTCCACCTGCCCAGCAGGAACACAACTGGGTTGGGGGGGCGAAGCCAAGCGGCACCAGGCAATGGGCAACCAGCGCCAGCAGGGTTGCCTTGGCCTGCGGCGGAGCACCCGGAAAGACCTCCACCTGTCCAGCAGAGGCAACACTGGGTTGGGGTGCCGAAGCCAAGCAGGGAGGGAGCAGGCGCCAGCACTACTGCCTTACCTGCGGGGAAGCACCCCGAGGAGGGCAATCGGCCGGAGGGGTGGGGACGACTCAAGGCCGGTCATAGATCAGCTGCGACTGGAAGTGCGGTGCAAGACAGGCTTAGCACGCCAATTGCAGAACGTATGTCTGCTCCCCACCGCACCACCCACCTCGGTGTCTGACTGGGGCGTGAGCGGCTTCAGCTGAGTGGCGATGTAAGCGGACGCCAGCTGCGGCCACAGCACAGCCCCCAGCTGCCCAGCATACTCAGCGTTGCCACACAGCACCTGCGTTAGGTCACACGAAGCTTAGATGCTATCTGTATTGGTGAAAGCTGACCCCCGGCGTCACCTGCCTGCCCAATCAACACAGGAAGCACTGTGCAAA
This sequence comes from Parachlorella kessleri, assembly GCA_001598975.1. Taxonomy (NCBI): domain Eukaryota; kingdom Viridiplantae; phylum Chlorophyta; class Trebouxiophyceae; order Chlorellales; family Chlorellaceae; genus Parachlorella; species Parachlorella kessleri. The sequence goes on from BBXU01002639.1 coordinate 5,680, forward strand.
CAGGGCAGTGTAGTGCCCCTGACCCCTGCTCCGCACCATGCAATGGCAGTGGAAAGGTTAATACTTACACTACTTGAGACTAAGAACACCTCCATCCCTAACATTCGTCACAAAGGGGCAACCCAAAAACTGCCCACAAGGCCCTCACCTGCTCTGTCAGCGCGCGCAGCGCCTTGTAAAGCAGCCTCTCTACCGTGTTGCGTCCCTGCTCCCCGCCCAGCGCTGCTGATGTGGCGGTGGAGAGGTTGGTGCTGGCCACGCTGAGCGCAGGCGACTCTGTTACGAGGGCGGCAGGGTCCTGGGGCGACGCAAGGATGGGGCGCACGCTCTGCTCCATGACGTAGCGTGCCAGCGTGCCCAGCGCGGCATCCAGCAGGCCCAGCACGCCCAGCGCAGACCACACCTCGCACAGCGCGGCAGAGCGTGCCTCGCCGCTGCCAACGCCCCCGCCAGCTCCGCCTCTGCCAGCTGCTGGGCCTGTCGCTGCCTCGCCAGCTGGCGCAGCAGGCGCAGCAGCAACAGCAGTGGAGGTGGGGCCGCTGCCGCCGCCATCACCCGCGATGGACTGAGCTTTCGAGAGTGGCGCGACGGTTGTTGAGAGGGACTCTGAGCGAGAGACAGCTCCAGAGCTCGGCACGGGTGTACTGCCGGGGACAAATGCATCCCCTTCCCAGCCCCCAGCTGTGCCAGCAGCTGCCTCCTCGGTGCCCCCGCTCAGCTCCCCCTCCAACTCAGCTCCACCTTCCGCTGCCTGCTGGCCATCCACCTGGGGTGGCGGCTGTGCTCCGTCAGGGGGAGCGCTGCGCCCCGCTGCCAGCGATGCCTCAGCAGGCGCAGTGGGCACATCTGCCGCCACGTCAGCGCCCAGCTGGAGCCTGGGCATGCGGCTGGCAGGATCTACCGCCACCAGTGAGTACACCAGCTGCTGCAGGTGCTGGGTGAAAGGCTCCACCCGCGCTGCGACCTGCTGAGCCTGCTCTGCTGGCGGCAGCGCCTGGCAGGCCCTCTGCAGCTCTAGGGCGGTCCACGCGGCCTCTGTATAGCTGCCTGCAGGCAGTTGATGGGGGAAGTGCTTTGGGATACCATGCCGTAGTATTTCAGCGTTGTCAGCTGGTCGCGTGCTCTGTAGACCGACCTGCCCGCTTGAATGTGCTGGCATTTGGTTGTCTCTCAAACAATGGCACATGTTCCTTGCACCAACCATCTGAGGCCCGGCCGCAGACACCAAGGTCGGGGACATGGTACCTCCCAATTGGCTCAGGTAAATGGGGCGAATGCATGTCCAGCCTTCTTGGCGTGGAGATAGGGCAACCGAGTGCATTTACGATATGCAAATTCATCATTAATTTTAATATATTATTATAATCTTGAGACATCTAATGTCCTTCTTATCACAGCCAGGCAAGACGGTGTGCTTCTTCCTGGAGGCCAGGGGGCAGCTACTCTTCTTGCACATGCTGGACCTGCTGGGTCAGGGTCCACCCTGCCCATTGCTGATGCCCGCTCAGCCACAACTCGAGCTAGCCAGGCGTAGGTGGGGAATTCTGGGAGCGCAGCTGCAATATGCTCCCTATCTTGCAAGGGGCGATCGGGGGCCCCTAGCCATCACCCGCTAGGGATGTTGAGGTCTCCATATTCCTCAAAATTTGCAGGGGGCAACTGTAGCACCCTAGCCTCCCACCTTGGCCAGCCGGCGCATCAAAGTCCGGCATCCCCCGCGTTGGATACCTTATTGGATACCGTGTTTCGATACCCCATGCAGCCCAGCCCACCTTGGCCAGCCGGCGCATCAAAGTCCGGCATCCCCCGCCTTAAATACCTTATTGGTTACCATGTTTGGATACCCCATGCAGCCCCGCCCACCTTGCCCCGCCAGTGCATCAAAGTCCGACATTACCCGCGTTGGATACCACGTTGGATACCGTGTTGATACCCCGTGCAGCCCCCGCTCACCTTGGCCAGCCAGCTCATCAAAGTCCGCCAGCCGTGTTGGATACCATATTGGATACCGTGTTGGATACCCCATGCAGCACCCACCCACCTTGCCCAGCCAGCGCATCAAATGTCTGGCATCACCCATTGGATACCGCACTGGATACCGTGTTTGGATACCCCATGCAGCACCCGCCCACCTTGCCCAGCCAGCGCATCAAAGTCCGCCAGCCGCTGCTGGAACTCGGCGCTCAGCCTGATCCCATCCGCCGCAGCCAGCGTCTGCTGCAGTTGCGCACACACTGCAGCCTGCTGCGCCGCCAGGGCCAGGATCTGCGCCAGGGCGTCATCGTCCCCCGCTAGACCTTGGTCTTGGAGGGTGGCTAGGGTGCTGCAGAAGGCGGCATCCAACTCCAGTGGAGGACCAGCTGCAGCGGCGGCACCTCCATCACTGGCTGGCTCCTCGCCGTCAGCGTCTGTCGCGGGCCACCGCTCTACTATGTTGGCGTACAACGTCAGCAGCACCTGCAGGTGCCAAGACCGCCGAGTGTTGCCTTTCGCCTGGCAGTACACAACTCTCTCTGGCCACCGGTTACCTCGCCTTGCGTTACCAAGCTTGCCTGCAGTGCTTGTCCGGACACCCATAACTGTGTAGACTGACCTTCTCATGAGTTACGTTGCTTGCACCTACCTCTTCTCTGCGCACCTCCACCTTGTGCAGCTGTTCCTGCAGTGCTGCTGCCGATAACCCCTGCATCTCCAGCAGTCGATCATGGCACCGTTCAACAGAAGATTTCAATACAGGACGTTTACACCTGTCATGGTGCGACGATCGAACGATCGCACCTCTCCAGCAGCCCTTTGGTTCTCAAACAAGGCGTCCAGGATGCCACCCTGAGACTCCATGACCAGACATTGATGATGCCTAGCCTGCTTAATATTAAGAATAGCTCAATTCGTGTGACAGCTCCTGACTGGACAGATGGAAGCGCCCGGGCGGGAGGCTGTCCAAAGTTCCTACAGGATGCGGCGATGGGTCCGTGCCAAGCATTGCGGTGTTATTCCCTGATCAGTTTGACTGACATGGCTCGTGATAGTGGTGATGACCGCTCTCCTCACCGAGAGTTGAGTTATCAGAAAGGCCATCGGGGGTCTAGGAGCCCGTCAGACGGACGAGATGGCCCTAGACGCACCCGCTCTCGCAGCAGGAGCCGAGAGAGAGGTGGGTTGCCACTGCCACACAGCCTGGTCCGCATACATGGCTAGATGCAGACTCTGGCTCCAATGAAGCTGTTTGCAGGCGGCAGGCGCGAGCGGGGCACGAGGCACAGCAGGTCTGCGGAGCGTGAGCGGCGCCGGCGCAGCAGCAGCCCTCGGCAGCGGCGCCGCAGCGGCAGCAGGAGCCCCCGCAGGGCGGAACACCAGCGGCGAGGCACCCGCTCTCCGCCACGCCGCCCCAGCCGCAGCAGGAGCCCGCAGCAGCAGCACGGCCGTCACCACCACCAGCAACAGCAGCGGCGCTACAGTCCTCCAAGGCCCCACAGCCGCAGTCGCAGCCCCCTGCAGCGGCCAGGCGGCGGCAGCGACCGCTTCCCTCGCCAAGCTGGCGGCAGGGACTATGGTACCAGCCACAGAGGGCACATGCAGGAGCAGGATAGGCCCCCGCCACAGCGCGGGTACGGCGGCGGCGGCGGCAGGGGTGGTGGACCAGGGTCTGAGGAGCCCCCGCCAGTCGGCAGCATCCACCATGCTGCTGTGGTGTCGATACGGCCGTTTGGTGCGTTTGTGGAGCTACCTGGATTCCGCAAGCAGGGTCTGGTCCATCACTCACAGGTGAGGTGCCACTATCCCGATTGCACTCATATTCCGTTCTCGCTTGCTCGCTGTAGCCTTGCAGCAGGCAATCAGCGGTTTTTGGACAGTAGGGTACAATGGGCGCTTGTCCCAAGTGGCTGGCACAGGTGTGGTGGGGAATGCGTGGTACTGTCTCTTTGGCTGGACTGAACTTGGTGCAGACTCCTGGACTGGTTGTTCCCAACAACATCTTTATCAGGGATGGATGGGTGGCGGGACAGAGGTTGATGGAGAGGGGCCTGAGGCCTCACAAGTGCCATTTTTGTACATATCAAATCTGCCAGGCTGATTAGCAGTCTCTGTGTGCACCAGTGAATTTGCTTTTTTGATGGTACCTTGTCTCCTCATGTGCCCGCATTTTCAAAGACCGCCAGAAGGAGATGTCTTGACCCAAGTGGATATGGCTTACATTGCGCAGACTGCTTCACTCCTTGCCCTAACCATAAGCGATACTTTCCAGGGCTTGCTGCCAAATTGAAGTATTAGTGGGTGCAAAAAGGTTAGGCGCATGGCTTTTGAGTGTGTACTGAACGGGCTATTTCCATTATGGCTCCTGAAAGTGCAACGTTTCAGCAGCTGCGACTAGCTTGCGGAGTTGGGTGTGCATCGCCTTCCCAGTTTCTGATGCAGACAAGCACCGCACCTGCATCAGCTGGTGTCCGTTGGTCTGGGCATCAGATACATTTTTGGGTTGTACTGCTGCAGATCTCAGATGAGATCCACTTTGGCCGCGATGACGATGATGAGACGAAAGTGAAGGCGCTAGAGTTTTTCTTGCCCCAAGGGGAGAAGGTGGGCTTGGCTGGGTCCATGCGGAACATTTCTAGGAAGGCCTCGCCAGAGACTCGTTAACCCTGCCCTGCCCGCTTGGCTGCCAGCAGTGCTGTATCGCTCGAGAAGCCCATGGCAGCAGTGCCTTGACCTATGGGGCAGTTGCCAGCAATATCTGGGGTAGGACAGCTGGTAGGAATGTCACGTGGTGGCCTGCCCCAGCATGAAGGCGAGGAGAGCATGGGTGGAGGATATCCTGTCACACATATGCAGCTCCAGGCCGCTGTCCATACCTCCGCGCAACAGAAGCCCTCCCTGCCACGGCAGCTGTGGCTGGCACGGACGTTGCAGAGCAGTATTTATGCCACCCTTGTCCGCTGGTCGAGCATGTCGCGATGCGGCTGCTGCCGTGCCGCAGGTGTGGGTGAAGGTGACGGAGGTGCGGCAGGAGGAGGGGCGGGACGCTCGCGTGGGCTGCAGCATGAGGGCGGTGGACCAGGAGACGGGGGCAGACCTGGACCCTTCTGGCCTTCTGACAGGTGGGTGGGTGAGTGAGCTAAAACCAGGGGCACTTCCTGGTTGGCAGCTCCATTCTGCTGCCTGCCCCCGCCGCCCGCGGGGCTGCGGCGGCGGGCGGGGGGGGGGGGGGTCTTGGAGGAGGAGTGCCCAAATCAACTTCACGCGTTGCATCACCAGAGCTTACTGCGTGCCACAAAAGGAGCCGTGGCGTTGGATAGCCCATCCCATCAGCAAGACTCTTACGCCTCACTTCAACTCTAAAGGTGTTTTCTTTCATGCTTGCAGCCCCTCGGAGCGGCGGCAGGGGTGCGGGCGGGCCGCCCGAGAGTGAGGAGCCTCCCGAGGTCAATACCGTCCACGCCGCGGCGGTGCAGCAGCTGCGGCCGTTCGGCGCATTTGTGAAGCTGGAGGGGTACCGGAGGTATGGGCTGGTGCATGTGTCGCAGGTGAGTCAACGGTTATGCTTGTGAAGCTGGGGGGGGGGGGGGTCGG